>JAMQGT020014956.1:0-107591 GCA_024447675.2 Pterophyllum scalare | reverse complement strand
TCTTCCAAATTGTAAAATGATGGACTTTTTGGAAATGACCACTTTTAGAGACATTAGTGTTATCACATATATAAGCTTCTAGTTTTTAATGTTTTTTAAAAACATTTTCCGTTGTCCTGTATTATTGTAATATTTCTGTTGCAATTAAGATTGAATTGTATTTAGGCTATACATTTCTAAATATCACTGCTAAATAAAATGCCTTTTAACACCTTGACTAAAATCAGAAATTCAGCTGAACATAACAGTGACATAACTTTAGCAAACTGCATATTAACACACGTGAGAATGATCCCTGACTGCCCTGAAGTTGGAAAAAGTGACACTGATTAAATCCAATACCCGAGCGGTGACATCACTGCCCTCCGAGAAGAGGCTGCGTCCGGATTGGACTGCGAGCCCGGCCAATCAGAGAGCACACACATGGGAAGAGTTTTAAAAAGATTCCGAAAAGTGCTGGAAAGTTGTCCAAAAGCCTCCACCAGCAGATCCGAGCACGACTGTGACGAATAATAATATTAAGAATAAAAAGAAAAACGAAAAAAAAATAGAGACGCTCACGGATTTGTTGGGGACTTTTTCTGTGCGCTTCCTCTGCCTCGCTCGGACCGAGAGCTCTAACCTGCCTCTCCATTTTTAAAGCTCTCCCCAGCTCCACTAAAATAGCCCCCAAAAAACGACAGAATGACAACACATTTCAGGAGCGGCCCAGCCTTCGGACTTTCCGCCGAGGTCAAGAGTAAGGGTTATGTTTACAGTCTTTATATTGGTGGCCAGTGTGTTCAGAGATTGTGGAGACACGCTGCAGCTGAAGCATGTGCTCCTCTGGTGGGAGTCAGAGGTCCACAGAGGGTCAGTGACAGGTAGGTCTGCCTAGAGTAATAACAAATAGAACCACAGTAAATAACCTCTCTGTGGCTGCTGTGCTTAAGCAGCGAGGGAGCAGAACAGTGGGGTTGTGGTGGTTGCTTTTATAGCCTCATATCCTAAAACTCCTCTAGAAAAAAGTAGAGTATGCTGCAGGATAAATACACGCACAGTTGAACAGGAGTTTACAAAGTATCTTACATGTATCTTTGAGGGTTTGGGGGGGGATCAGTGATGTGATCTCATTCCAGTTTAATTTCAGGTTGTGTGCTTGGGGAAAACCGCTCCGGCTGACACACTCCTGCCTTTTGGTAGTGGATCACACAGCAAAGGAGGTGATTGTTTTGGAGCAGAGAGCAGACTTGAGTGGCCAAATTATTTGCGCGATTATGGCTCGAGGGCTTTTAGTCTGTGAGAGTCAAGTACAAGGTGGGAGGACGTGCTCCACTGCTCCTCTTTGTTTGGCCACTGATCTCCCCTCGTGCAGAACTCAAACTGACTGTAACATGGAGAAAGGCTGGCGCAGTTCTGAGCTTGACAGGTACGCTGTGCAATGAGAGAAGGGGGCACATATGGAGGTGTTTGGATATATTTGTTTTTCCAGGAACGAACAATGAAACTAAATCTGAATACAAGTCCATCTGCAAACACTCCAAAAACAAAACCTAACCTAAAAATCTGGATGGCGACAAAAAAACAAAAAAAAAACACAGCTGATCTGGTGATAACAATAAAACTTGAACAGTCTGCAGGTCACTTAACTTTATCTGTAGTAACTGTTGCTTGGTGATCTCACAAATGGAGTCGCATTAAAATTGATATTTTTCTACCTTTCCTGAGCTACCTTTTCCTAGTAGGTCTTATTCATTCCTACAAAAACGGATGTGTGTAATCTGGAAACAGAGTGCATATACTGTACATCACTGCACATGACGCACAGCTTAACAGGAAGTAGTACATTCAGGAACCTTTTAGAAGAATGTAGTGATTTAAAAAAAAATGAAGAAGAATATGATGTGGAATATTGTTACAAATGTAACAGCTAATATAATATCATATACATCACTAGCAAAAAATACATTTTTCATTGTTTTGACAGGATAGGGCCTATCCGTGCTGTACCATTGCACATTATATTATTGGATTTTGAATTTAAATGCACCTTTATGTAAGCATTATGGTGCCTGGGCTAGAGCTGAAGCTATTTTTTTAATGGCGGGCCATTATATCTGAAAATCTATTTGTGTTCTCAAATAAAAGCACTGACTCCACATTCCGCCTTTAAATCAGGTAGTACCCAGGAAAGCACAAACATGCTCAGTGCTGTTTTCAAGCATTTACGCTGTCACCATTGTTGGCGACAGCAAAGGCGACGATCGTTCAGTGAGTGTGAATAAAATTACTGGGATTTTCTGCCTCTGCGGTGACAGTAGTGACTGTGTGTGTTTGGATGAGTCACAGCTGCTAACAGGCAGGATGAGAAAGGTCAGCCTGTGACTGTTCCAATACCCAGATCATCATCATCATTATAATCGTCATTGCCCTGGCCTCTTCCCTGAATGGTGCCATCTCTCAGCTGTGCTTTAGTCTCATGCGGAGGTGCAGCGCACTCTATGAAGCCCACATTCCTTTCAGCAGTCAGGCTGTTATTTCGCTGGCACTGCTGCACCATTTCCAGGCCGATCAGCGACACACAGTGAGTGGAAATTGAGAAGTGGAGTCGGTGGGGAGAAATAAAATTTTCATTTAAGTCGGAGGGCTTTGTGGGTAATGGCAGGATGATGCGTTCCAGCGGCGTGACATCAGAGAGGGGCAGAGATGCGGCAGGAAGACTGGCAGGTACATGAGCATCATCTAATGTCCTTTTAAGGAGTGACCGGGCTCTGACTTGGAACCTGAGAAAGTGTCCTCACTCTAAACAGTTTACATCTGAGTCAAGAATGATACAACACGGTCCTGATAGAACACAGGTGGACAGGAGATGGATAGGAGATAGCAAAGGCAAAGGCCACGCCAGCAGTTCACACAGAGGATCCAAGGAGAGACAATGCAAATAAATCAGTGGGCAAATAATCCGCATATCAGGTACTAACAGCTCGACAGGCATATCACTACTGTTACTTAAACATTTATGGCAAATGGTCAGTAATGGTGTATACCAAAGCTTTCGACCCGTTCTTCACAGTTCAGCTGCAATAGCCCTACTTGGTCTGGAATGACCGGGAGCTCATGGTGGCAAATGTTGGCAGTTTTTCTCCTGCCAACTGCCGCGTAGCTGCCGCTCCACGGCCATCCATTAGTCAGTTTACTGACACGTCTTTCCTTATCCTAATGTTACACTTGTTGTGGAATTCAGCTCCATAGAGTGCAGTGCAGCAGTGGCTGATTGTGCTCTAAGGCAGACTATCAGTGAAATGTCCACTGAAAGGACTATAGTTATGGTAAATCCATAAATAAATCCATGTTTTAGTTTTAAAAAAAAAAGCCAGTGAATAATAAGACTGCCTAAATAAAACTCACAAGATACATTATTTAAAATGTATATAATTTGAAGTAGCAAACATCTGAAAAATGACCAGACATTACGAGGCATTTTACACACTAGAAAGAAGTGATGAACTTAAAATGCACAATACATCATTGAAGATAAAGGCAGCATTTCTTAACCTGGTGTTCTTATTGATCCCTACAGAAACGTTGGAGTTAGTAGGGGACTTCTTATTATGTTCACTTTTAAGTTTATTGTTTAAAAAAATCTAAAGTAATTCAAACCAAATTAGTCTTTATTTTCTTTTTTAATCATCCTATGATCTCTTGTTATTCCTTTGTTTAGTGTCTTGCAGCCTATACCTGGGTTTATGATCAGTGTGCTGCACTGCCTACATAACTGTATATAAAGTGGATAAAATGGACTCTATCCCTGCTGGATACAACACTGGCTGTATGTATTAATGCTGGACATCCACTCAGATTCACACTTGCATTACAATGATTTTATTTAGTACTGGCTTTTCTTTAGAGTAATTCATTTTACTCTTGATGCTATATCCTGACACAGTTCCTTTATTTCATGTTTTTGTTTCCGTTTTCTTTTCTTTCTTTTTTTGGAATTCAGGGAATATTTTAAACTGTTGTATTGGTACAGTATTTTAGCTTGAAGTGACTCTGATTTAAAGCTCTAAAAAGAACACACAGCCAGATCAAATAAAAGGTTCTATTCATTAGAAGCTGAAACACCGTAGCTGAGTTTAGGACCGGCAGTAAGTCTTACAGCCGCAGCCTTACTTGGTCTGAACAGTCACACATGAGTATGCAGTACTTTTAGTTAATGCTGGCTAACCTCAGACACTTTACAGACTTTCTGATAATCCTCTCCTCATGCTATGATCTTATAGCAGCTACTGATTTTTTTTTTCTTTTTTTTTTTTGTAATTGCCCGTCGTGGTCACAGCTATCGCTCTAGAGCGAGTGTAACATGGTCTCAGTAAGGTGCATCAGTAACTGGTCGTGGTTGTTCTGTGTGCCATTTGTCTGTTTGTGTTCATGTTTAAAATATCTTTTACTGTGACCGTGTTCTACAATAATAATAAAGACAACACAATTTTAAAAAATAAATAAATAAAACTACCCCAACTTGGAGGTCGACTTGGCGTGCCTTGATCAGACACCGGTTGCCTGAATAGTCAACTCACTGTAAAAGGGCAGATTCTAGAAAACCCAAAGGGAGAGAAGAAGAAAGAGAGAGATTGTGAGAGAGAAATATGAGCTCAGCCAATCAAATACACACAGCGAGACGGGGGGAGTGTTTAGGAAAGCTGTTTCTCCCAAGTTTGGTGTGATGGACTGGAGTCCACGCCATCCCCTACTGCTTTGAAATACTTGTTTGTGTTGGCTGCTGATCCCAGACTGTGAAGACTTATCTGCAGAATGTTCAGGAAAAGGGGCCGAGTGTGTGTGTGTGTGTGTGTGTGTGTGTGTGTGTGTGTGTGTGTGTGTGTGTGTGTGTGCGTGCATGTGCAGTGAGGGGGGGCAGCCGTAAAGCCCATGCCAGAATTCAAAGTATTAGGGCAGCGTGTTTGTGCCAATAAGGAAATGCATGGAGAGAAGAGAGAGAGAGGCCGGTGTGTTTGTGCATGCAGGAATGTCCACAGGCCTTCTTTCATTTTCATTTGTCTTCCTGTTCTTTTTATACACCTCAGTTCTTAGTTTACAGTAAGACTTTCAGTTATGGTGTGCCATCCTCTGTGAGAGAGGAGTTGGGCAAACAGAGTTATTTTAGGAACTGCAAACCTGCAATTAGGCATCAACGAAAGTGTTGTGCACGTATTTGGGAATTTGAATGTTGTGTGTTTTTTAAATGTCTTCTATTCACATACTAATTTCTCACATTATCTTCATTATTCCCACAGTTGATTGAAAGCATTACACTTTATTTTACAGGTGTGTGTGATGTATACGTAGTTTCCTGGTGAGTTTTCGAGAAAGCACTGCATAATTAAAAACCAATTTAAGAGAAAACACAGAGGACAGTTTTCAGGTAGTATACTCAAATAATTAATTTCAGTTTACTACTACTCTAACTATTTTTTTAACCAGAAAAATGAGCTACTTCTTTGTGTGTTTTGCTGGTTTTAAATGTATACTTTATTATTATTATTTTTTTTTATTATTTTTTTTTTTATTCATTTTATTATTTTAGATTTTGAGGGTTTTCTTTGGACATGGGCTCCTTTTCACCTATTTTTGGCCCAGTACTCTTTAATTATTATTTTTTAATTGTTTGTTAAAGCCACTTAATGCTGACCCGTGAATCATTCAAGCATAAAAAAGCGCCTAACAGACAACTTAGTAAAGAACCAATTTAAGTAGTATCTTTACGCAGTTTGTTACTAGCAGCCTGTCACAAAAACGCATCATTTGTTCCCATTTCTTTAAACTTTAACCCCTACTCTGACCCGCTGAATGAGGAAATGGATTTAAGTGTGTCTAGCGCTGAATAATTTGAAATGGTATCACTTGCAAAGTGGCTGTGATTTTTGTTCTATGTTTTTGTATTTTGTTTGGATGTTTTATAGTTTTGGCCCTGGATGAGATTGAACGTGGACCTTGTTTTAACTGCCCAGACTGAATGAATTCTTCTCATACCCTTGCCATTGCACTGTTTTAGAGTGCCTGAAGAACATTGTCTTAAATGAATATTTACAGCTTGCACACAGTTACATTGTTTTGGTCAGAGCAGGTAGAGTCTAACTGAAAACACTGAACATGATATAATTGTTTAATGTACACTGATCAAGCATAACATTATGACCACTCACTGGTGACATGAATAACACTGATTATCTCTTCATCATGGCCCCTGTTAGTGGGTGGGATATATTAGGGATTAAGTGAACATTTTGTCCTCAAAGTTGATACGAGAAGCAGGAAAAATGGGCAAGCGTAAGGATTTAGGCGAGTTTGAGAAGAGCCAAATTGTGGTGGCTAGACGTCTGGGTCAGAGTATCTCCAAAACTGCAGCTCTTGTGGGGTGTTCCCGGTCTGCAGTGGTCAGTATCTATCAAAAATGGTCCAGGGAAGGAACAGTGGTGAACCAGCGACAGGGTCATGGGCGGTCCAGGCTCATTGATGCATGTGGGGAGTGAAGGCTGATCATGTGGTCTGATCCAACAGATGAGCTACTGCAGCTCAACATGCTGAAAAAGTTCATGCTGGTTATGGTGTCAGAATACACAGTGTGTCGCAGTGTGTTGTGCATGGGGCTGCATAGCTGCAGACCAGTCAGGGTGTCTATGCTGACCCCGTCACCTGCTGGAAGTTCCAACAATGGGCGTGTGATCATCAGACCAGGTCACCTTCTACCATTGGTCCATGGTCCAGTTCAAATCATGTTCTTTTTTACATCACATGGATGGTCAGGTGTGTGTGTGTTGCTTACCTGGGGAACACCTGGCACCACGATGCACTATGGGAAGAAGGGAAGCCAGCAGAGGCAGTGTGATGGTTTGAGCAATGTTCTGCTGGGAAATCTTGGGTCCTGCTATCCATGTGGGTGTTACTTTGACTTATGTACCACCTACCTAAGCATTGTTGCAGACCATCTACACCCTTTCATGTAAACAGTATTCCCTGATGGCTGTGGCCTCTTTCAGCAGGATAATGCTCCCTGCCACAAAGCAAAAATGGTTCAGGAATGGTTTGAAGTGAGTTTGAGGTGTTGACTTGGCCTCCAAATTCTCCAAATCTCAATCCAATCAAGCACTTGTGGGAAGTAGTGGACAAACAAGTCTGATCCATGGAGGCCCTACCTCACAACCTGCAGGACTTAAAGGATCTGTTGCTAACCTCTTGGTGCAGATACCACAGCACACCTTCAGGGGTCTGATGGAGTTCACACCTTGATGGGTCAGGGCTGTTTTGGCAGCAAAATTGGGACCAGCACAACATTAGGAAAGGTGGTCATAATATTATGCCTGATTGGCGTATATATGATCCACTTGATAATATTTCAGTGTGGACACACATTAATAGTGGTGCATAGTTTAGTTTTAAACTGCCTTTTTATTGGTTCGTTACAAAGAAACCAGAAAAAGCAAAATTCATATTGCTCATCTCTGCTTCTCAGCTTGCAGGAAAGTATGACCCACAGAAGGAAGAGGAGCTCAGACTGTGGATTGAGGATGTGACTGACAAAAGGATTGGAGACAACTTCATGGAGAGCCTGAAAGATGGAGTCATGTTGTGCGAGTGAGTGTACAGACACTGGTAGGATGTTTTAGCACAGACACTTGTCAGTAATACTTTTTTTTTTCTTCAACAAAAGGAACTTTATTTAATTCTCTGTCTCTTTGTAGGCTCATTAATGTTCTCCAGCCAGGTTCTGTGAAAAAGATCAACCACTCCAGTCAAAATTGGCACCAGGTAATACTCCAGCTCTCAAAGTCAGGGCTGTTTTCCACATCATATGGAACTTGGTTCGTCTCCTGCACTGGCATTGACAACAAAGACTTTTATTTACCTTCCATAAAGTAGCTGCCATATCAAATGAGGCCCATCTTAGCGTGGCTTTTATTAGCCTCTTATTGAACTGAAAAAGCAAACAGAGCTCTTAAGCGTTGATTAAAACGCCTTTGAAAAAGTTCTCGCTCTGATATTGACACTGCTGCATATACACATAGACCGTCAGTCAGTCGCACACTCCAAGGGCATGGCGCAAATCGTGAGAGTCAATATTTAGCAAAAGTTATTAAACTGGATTCTTAAGACTAATAATAGCCAAGGTAAGCTAACTTTCCACAAGCTGCAGCTTCAGTTATGACATAAGAGCACAAAAAAGCAAGTAAGATCATTTCCGAAACTGCAGAGCGATTGTGTTACAAGGTGGCAACTATCACAAGATTTTTTGTATTGCTATGTAAGGTTTTATTCAAGGTAGAAAAAATAAAGAAACCACTCAGACTGTTTTGTAATAGGCGCACACTGATTCTGAAATTCTGGACCATTACTGATGTTTAAAATAACAATTTGGCCGATGAAGATGGGTATTTTAAAAATTTTTTTTTGTTTTTGTTCTTATTTGTTCCCTTTTTTGTGCCAGGAAGACAAAGAAATCTACATTAAAACAGTTCTTTGTTTTTGTTTTTTTTTAAAAGTCTTTCAGATCTTTATTACATTATTTTTGGACACTCAGCCAGTGCAAAATGAAATCAGATCAACAGATAAACATTGGCCACTGACTTTGGTAAATGTCATTATTTGCCGATAGCAAATAGGCTGACAGCTGTCAGCAGGGCCAGATTGGCCAATACCATTGTTCTGCCAATGTATCCATGCATTCCTAGCATGTAAAATGCCCAAAAGATGCACTTCTGATCTTATTCCAGTCTGTCTTCTTGCTCTTTCTCTCAGCTGGAAAACATAGGGAATTTTGTCCGTGCCATCACAGAGTACGGCCTGAAGCCACATGACATCTTTGAGGCCAACGATCTGTTTGAGAATGTCAACCACACTCAGGTCCAGTGCACACTCATCGCTCTGGCTGGAATGGTGAGGGCGGCGGTGTACGCGCATTCGCATACGGCGGTGTCTCACTGAAATCACCACTGGCTGCACATTATTATTTGATCTTGATACATTTTTGCTTAGATTTCCATGGCAACAGCTCAGATCTAATAAAAGCAATATGGGTACGAAAAGTGCATTCTTATTACCACCATTTTCCTTTCTGTCTCCACCGCTTCTGTTTCTCAGGCCAAGTCGAAAGGTTTCCACTCTAAGTACGATATAGGGGTGAAGTATGCAGAGAAACAACAGCGACGCTTCGCTCCTGAGAAGCTCAGGGAGGGACGAAACGTCATAGGCCTGCAGGTCAGAGTGGCAGAAAGGCTAAACATGTAATGTACAATTTTATGGCCAAGCTGTCATAGTGCAGTGTTGTTCTGCTGGCCAAGGCTGTTCCTTGTGTGTTGTCATTGTGCCCCCTGCTGGACTCTTGCTGAATGAATATTCCCCAAACAGCCGTCTCATCATCTCTGCTTTTCAATGTAAACAAAGAACAATGCATGAATGGCTGGATGATAGATAACTACACCAAAGATGTGATCTTCAGTTGTGAAATTATTTTTACAGACACTCCAAAGAATAACTTTAGCAAGTAGATTTTAATGTTATTTAGATCCTTCCATTTTGCTCTGTGTTTAGATGGGCACCAACCAGTTTGCCAGCCAAAAGGGGATGACCTCTTACGGGACACGCCGCCATCTGTATGATGCCAAAATCGCCATGGACAACCCAGACCAATCTACGATCAGCCTACAGATGGGCACCAACAAGGGAGCCAGCCAGGTGAGAAGAGATCGATCATTTAGACTAAAATAATGCGTGTTCATCACACGGTTCGTTGGCGATACGGTCCTCGCGTTGTTCTGATTAAAATACAGTTTAAAATTAAAGTATTGATAGATACATTTTAAATTGTTTAAGACTCATCAGGAACATGTCGGGTAGCTCTGCAGCTTGAGTTGATCTGGCAGAGTGTATTCTAACCACAGTTGCTGCACTCCTGCGAGCCACTTTGCAACCCACCTCCACCTCAGCTCTTTACTTTTATTTTGTGTTTGACTGAACTGATGCCACATCTGTTGCCACTGATGCCTGATCAGTTCTGTACAGATGTGCTCTCCCCCCCATTTGACTTTTTATGAAGACCCGGACATTCATCCTGTACAGATGGAAATGGCAGTATTCTTTTTGACTATAGTGGTTGTGACTGGACTGCAGTATTCACGCTCATTGTAGTGAAGAAACCTAGTCAACCAGTACAAGGAAGTGATGGTTTTTAATAGTATTTGGACAGCTGTGTCAGGCTGAGATATAGAGATGTATGTTGCTCAGATCAGTCCATTAGTTTTGGTCATTTCTTTGGCTTTGCTAACACATCTCTGTAATGTATGCAACAATATGCTGTATTTACATCACCGTACCCTCACTGTTTTCTGTTCTCCAGTCTGGCATGACGGCTCCAGGAACAAGGAGGCATATTTTTGACAAGAATCTGAAGCTGGAGAACTGTGACACCACCACCATCTCTCTGCAGATGGGCACCAACAAGGGGGCCTCTCAGCAGGGCATGACCACTTACGGCCTGCCCCGCCAGGTCTACGACAACAAGTACTGCGCCAACCCCACCGAGGCCTACTATAACAACGGGAGCGAGGTGGAGTTTGACGGCTACAACCAGTACTCTGACTAAGAAAACCACGGACCCCACCCCCTTCCCCCAACACCCACCCCACCCACACCTTCTCTTTGCTTTTACTTTAGACAACCAGCCACGACTGCCCTTGTGACGAGCAAACCTGACCAGACTTTTATTTAACACCGACTGACGTCACTGTCGGCTTCATTTCCCGTCTCTTCTAAACTCTTCAACTTATTGTTTGCCTTTCCGTGAGTAAACGAGAAAAAAAATGTTTACACTGACCTTCTGTCAAAAAAAGATTCATGCAGTGGCCAAGTTCAGTCGCTCCAGTTAATGTTATTATTACAGCTAAAAATAACCACAATCTGAAGTGGAGATTTTTTGACCTTTTTTGCTATTTATAGATTTTTTTTTTTCTCTAAAGCTTTTTATACTTGCATTGTAATTTAGATATTTTTATCCATGGTAACGCTCACCACCTCTCCCAATCCAGTTTGAACACTAATGAAGCAAAATATGAAAAGTTCCTCGAGAGCAAACACATTGGTGCTATTGAACTCCGACCCAGTTGGAACACGTCCACATTAAGAGCTCTGCAGGCTCTTGGATGCCGCTCCTTGGGATGACAAACGAGCTCCGGGTCCACAGACTGATCACGACGCGGGACTTGCAGCTTTGTGCGGACTTTGCTTTACACTGCGTGCACCTGCGCTAACAAATAGTCATGATAAGTCTGCCAAATTACCCATTGTGCCATTTTTGCAGGGCTCATTTACATGGCTTGTTGTGCAGCACTTCGGTTTGTTTACTGAGAAAGCATTTTTGAGGGTTCTGAGAGAAAACGGTACACTGCTTTTATAAAGGAGGATATGCAGGTGTGGCAGTATCCTGATTGAAGTTTGGTGCGCTTAGTCGCAAACTGTTTTTATACTGCAAGAGTTCTTCCAGCCTTTGGGACACATTTCTTCTTGTGTTGATTTTAGTGAACTTTGGCTTTACTGTTGTTGCTCCATTTGCACAGCCTCACATTGTGTGCAGAAAACAGCGGTGGACTGTAGGTCAAAACATTTAGTTCCACATTTGGGCACTTAAAGCATTTTTCCATTTGATGCCACTTTAAACTCGTGCTTTACAGTTCAGATAGTGTTATGGTCCTTTTGACTCTGTATTTTTGCTACAGTTAAAAGAATAAAATTAGGTAGTTTACCACACACACACACACACACGGGGGACATTTTTAAAAAGCAGGAACTATAATGAAGTATTTATTCTTTGTTCACCACTGGCTGGAAAATGCAACAGCAAAGCAGACCCGTGCGCTTACAGAGATTTCTTAATGTGAATCATGCCAAATATGCAGATGCGTCTCATTTTAAAGTTTCGGCAGCATACTGTTAACCCACCGAATGTCTTGAATGTAGCGTTGTTTGTAAAGCTAGAAGTCCCACTGCCTATCACAGGGTTCATATGTGCACAGGGTGTCAGCATCTTTTTTTAATGCCACTTTAAATAAAAATTGAAACCAAACTCACCAAAAGTGAAAGCATATTCTCTCTCCAACCCTCACTGATGTCAGTTTGTGCCTAAATAGGCTTATGGCTAAACTTCTGTTTTCCTGCTATTTTATGTCAAAATGACTGCTGTGAACTAGGCCTGCTGTTCCAAACAGTCTACACACACAGCAGTTTGCATAAGCACCCATAAAGCACTAACACTAACAGTTACTCTTAAATCATTCCTCATTAACCTTCCATCTTCTCATTTCCATATATTATTTACATATATATTTACATTATAAGTGGTCAGCAAGGCCATCATCTCATCACCTCCAGAGTTTCCGCCACTGTCACTGCAACCCCGTAGCCTGCTGAGCCTAACCATCAAGGATGTTTGTACCTTTAATATGTTAAGTTAGCTATTGTGTGTACTCCTTCCATTAACCATTAACACATTCAGAAACCGTGTGAAAGGGTCAGTCAAACTACAAAGTGACCTTCCTGGTACAGCAGAGCAGTTTGAATGTGCAGAGAGGTTGAAAATGGCAGCATTGCGTGCTGGAAATTGTTGTACTTGAAAACATTTCAGTCCCATTCAAACTGAATTTAAAACAGGCTGCTACTTTTTAAGATCTCTTTCTACTAGTAAATATGTATTTGTGATATAGTAAGGAGCAGAAGCTTGCATGGCGACCCTACACTTGCAGTGGTTTTAGAAGTCACATCCAACAGCTGCTATTTTCCTAGCAGATGTTTTGAGCAAAAAAAATTTCTCTACAGCCGTTGTTCCCACACTGACATATTTTAAATGCCAGTTTAGACTGTAAATATCTCACGAGCTTTCCCAACAAAAAAATTAAAAGCATGAGTGCTTGTTCCCGCTGTTGCAGACACCCTGTGTACAGCTACAGACACCGCTCAGACCCGTGTCCTACACTTTCAGACTGGCTTTGGATTACAGAAAGTGGTGCATGCGTTCCCTCCTCACCGCTCCGCCTCATTCAAAAGCTTCCATGACTTGTAGAAGTGCGCCACCTACTGTTGTAAAAGCTTTCCAATCCAGCTGATGTTTAAAATACAAGAATGTAGTTGGGTTTTTTTTTGTTTTTTTAACAGCATATTAACTTGTCATTACTAACCCACTGATATCTAGACTGGCACTGATGAGTACAGATTCATTAACATTTCACCCTAACATCCTGGCTTTGTTTCAACATTGTTCAAACTACAGTTCTTGGTTTCTTTATATGCTTTTCACTAAATGTGACATTTGTGCAATAAAAAACACACAAAGTACTGTTTTGACTTTATTTTTCTCTCTACATTCAGTACCTTAAAGTACACAAATACACAAAGTAGTGTACGGAAGTTACATTTTGTGATTTTTTTTTTTTTAAAGGAAAATCTACAAATATATATATTGGTCCAAAAACAAAGCTTTGTCAAAAGGTTCTGAGTGCAACAGTGACAGGGTTGGTAAAAATAACCAAAATCTACATGTGACAAAGTCATTTTGCGGTCGTGTCATCAGAATTTAAAGACATCTACATCTGAATGTCATCAGATACAAACAAAATTTCTTTAAACATGCATTACAAAAAAATGGATGGATGGATTCTATTTTAAACAATTATATGACAGTTTGGTCCAGGAGGGGGTCCTAAACTACATCACTAACATAGGATATAAAATTGATTTATGGAGACATGTTACTGTCAAAACAACATAACCACACTCTGGCCCAGCCAGAGGAATGTGTCATAGTCAGCAAGAAAAAAATGAAACTAAAAATACCACGCAACTCGAGAGAAAGACAAAATGTGTGGCTACACTGTGCTAGCTCAATAGGAATGACTTCAGGGAGCAGAAAGTGAGGTTAGAGAGAAGGTCGGTTAGGAACACTACTGGTTGGCTGCTTCACAGGCATCGATCCAGTCGCTGTAAACATCCACCGGTTCAGACAGATCTGTTGAGAAAAGGTTAAGAGCCAAACCAGGTGCACAGAGACATGACACAGACACACACACACACTGCAGCAAAGTTAAGCCATCCCTGAATTTATTAAACACTTAAATTAGTGTTTTCCCTGTGCATCCAGAAGTGCACTCAAGCACAGAGTGCACTATTAATATTGTTTTTAACCTTCAGAGGTCTAGGTCATCATCACTGGCAACCCTAACCCTAACTCTATGCAATCAGGACACATTTTTATTAATTTTTCTCCAAAGTTTTGTCAGTCAGGGAATAAAAACTAATCGTTCTCACAGACACATCAAAAAATATTCAAGTTTTTCACAAAAAAGTCTGTTTTGCCTTCCTCTAAAATATATAATTAGTGTAGGCTTACCACCTACAATAACTTAGACCTCTTGTTCTAAATAAAAAAGAAGCAGAAACAAACATCCCTGGCAGCAGGCAGCATCTTTTGCTGGTTTAAAGGATACAGGTTATAGGAGTCTGAAACTCTTCCAAGCAAACACTGCAGGATATAATTCCTGTGTTGCGGGTTCGTTCCCTAGAAAACAGTTACTTTAGCCGCAACGTTCCTGATGCATTCAAGAATTTGGCGTGACAAGAGATACTTACATTTTGACATCACAGGATTTCTCGTGGTTGCAAAAAGGGCAAGTGAACTGGGTGTCCAGGTTACCTGTCATTTTTTTCTTGGGAGGTGGCTTTCTTTTTGACTTTCTGCGCCCCATTGTATCTCTGCGGAGAAAATAAAACAGCTGTTAGACTTTCACATACCATTTCCTTTGAAACACTTTCTTAGATATGCATCTGTGTGTGTGTTGACTAATTTACATGGATTCTCCACAAGTAACTAATCACTGCAGGAGTGGCTTGCAGACACTATTCCCCTCCATTTATGGTCGGAGTTTATGACTTTGGAGGTTGTGTTCATGTGTGATTAAGTTGATGTTAGATGGTGTGTTGAACCAGCATACTGTTTCCAGTATATAAACACTATACGAATTGTTATAAGGATTGCTGTTGATAAATAACTTTTCTAACTAATCTAAGTGGAGAGCAACTATAGCATATTGCAATACACAAATCTGAAATACGAATCAAAATGAAAACAAATGATTTACTTTTTGTGTGTGTGTGTGTGTCAACGACTCTCGTACCACATTTTTCTCACACTTTCCAAGTTGGTTTTTTGTGTTCGTGTAAAATTTCCCCGTAGAAATCTCGTTATTCCGATTATTTGAACACCACATGAATGTTTCACAGCTCTAACCCATCACTTACAAATCTTTCTGTTAACGCAGCAGACAGTATAATCCTAACACACAGCTTTTTATCATTAAAAGCTTGTTTTTCTAAGCAATGACCACCTGGTAAAGCCACAAAACCAACACATAAGAAGACAGCATAAGATGTGGGCTACTTTATCTTGGAGGCGTTAACCAACGCTTTTGCTTCTGTGTACACCAAAACCTGAACTGTACTTTATTACAGTCATGGCCCCTGCTTTACGGTGGACGCTCCTGCAAAGAGCTCAGATAATGAAAGACGGGATGCGACGATCCTGCCACTATAAAGCGCCAAAAAGCTACGGCTACGCGCTAGCAGCTAACGCGCTAATAATAGCTGCTAGCGCGTATGAGAAGTCTGCCTGACACAAAAATTGCTTATCGAAGCAACCTCGAAGGCAACGGACAAACCTGAAGAGCGTTTTTCACCCGTCTCTACAGTGCAGCTTTTGCCATTTGAACGCCGATGCGACGGCTCTTACCGAGGAGATGTCTTTCAGCAGAGGATGCTCCGCTCGTTCAACTCGGTGCGTCTGCAGCGTCTCACTGAGGCCGCTTCTGATTGGTTAGTTGAGAATTTGGTCAGGCGCTGATTGGCTGACGTCTTGCGGATCTGCTTCCACCTCCAGAGTAATAAACAAGCTGATGATGTAAAATAATAATAATGTAGGTCAAAAAACATTTTGTGAAAAAAAAGTTTGACTCTCAAATGTGATGCATGTGGGTTGAAAAGTCTGTCAAACAGGTTAGAACCATGATGCTGTGGTGGCAGAGTTAACTCACTGTGCCCTCCTTAATCAATACAGTTCTCTATATGAATCACTATAGTAGCTTTAAACTTAGAGCATGACATTAAGCCAGCACCTCCTGTTTAAAGACAGGCCCTTTAACTCGCTAACAGTATCTTCTCCAGCTCTCTTTATGGTGCTGTCCTAGTGCTGAAGATTGTCTCAATGAACATGTACTCTAATAAAGTAAAACGACTTGAGGAACACTGTACTCATAAAAGTACTCCAGTTAAAATGTAAACTCTGAGTAAACATTAAAGCATTACATCCTCCAAATGGTGTAAAGGGGGGAGACTAGCTTATAAAGAACACTATGCAGGAAGATGAAAAAAAATGATATAGCTAACAAATTAGAGGTAACCGGTTACAAAAAGGTGCATTAAAAATTTCTCTAAAGAAGAACTTTGTCTCCTGTGCAAACTAATCATTATTCCCGTCTCACTTTCCTGTAAAAATATGTAACATGCAACAACTTCAAAAGGTTTACTATTAAGCTGCACAGGGCTAAATCTCAGGCCTGAGAGTTTGGCCAACAAAAAAAGCCCTGATAGAGTTACCTCGAAAAATACAAAACCACTAGAATAGGTGGTCAATCCCTCCCACACCCTGCACCACACAGTGAAGTCCCTGAGCAGCTCCTTCAGCACAAGACTCTTACATCCCTAGTGCAGTAAGGAGCACAACCGCAGCTCATTCCTGCCCACAGCCATCAGACTATGCAATCTATCACAACCTCCATAGAAATGCAAGAAACCACATCACGTATCAATGTTCATCTTTTTTTTTAAATATATTTATTGTGTAATATTTTGTATATTTTTCTTCTAGTTTGTTGTATTTTATATTTTTTTTTGTTGTTGCTCTTGTTTTCTGCACTTTGTCTATTGCTGTTGTAACAGGTGAATTTCCCCACTGTAGGACTAATAAAGTCCTATCTTATCATATCATCCCGATCCCTGCACAATGCCTAGTTTCAGTAGCTATAAATTTGAGCTTTTATTTGTAAAAGAAAGATTCTATTATTTCTTGCTTCCAAAGTTGCAAAACAATAATTATGCATACATTGTACCCGCATCCATCTATATTTTAGTGCATGAATCAATTTCAGCAAATGTACATTTATTACACATACCAACAACACTGAAATGGGCTACAATTTACGGTTTTTACCGAACTAAACCAAAACCTGCTGAGTACCCTGGTCCGGTCATCATCCAGACACCCCCTCAGCTGCAGACAGGGGGTAAGTCTAGGGGAGGGGTCCCGAAGGTAAACATCACAAGAGAACCAATGATAAACATGCATATCATAAGACATTCATTTTCATAGATTACTATTGGCTCATCTTTGGCGGAGGGGCGGGGCGTGCAGGCAAGATAAATTAACAGAGGAAACGCTGGTGACCTGCTGAACTTGGGAGTGTTTTAACGTTGTTGGTTTGTGCTCTTTTTCTCGGATTAACGCAGAGGAAAGGAACACAGGTAAGTGGAGGTTTGTGTAACAAGTAGTAAGCGTTTGTACTTATCCCAGTGTGGTCCAAAAAGAAGCCAGCACCGCCGCTGAGATCAAACTTATGGAACTGTTAGCTCAGAGGCTAAACCTGGCTAGCTTGACATAACGTCAGACTATGCCTGCTGTTATCAGAGGACAGGCTCTCCGCTTCTCTGCCAGGTTTTAGTCTTTATCGCTGTCTATTGAGGTGCTGTTGCATTCGGGTTGCTCACTTGTCTGAAATTGATTTTTCCTGCTCCGCCTCTCTTCGCTTATCTCATTCTGTGGACTTTATCAGGTCTGCTGCACATGTGGAAGACCACCCTCCACATTTACCCCTCTGGCGCTGTTTTATTAGCCCTGATGAATGTGTGGGCTCCTGCAGACCTAGGGCCCTTTCTAATGGCTCAAAAACAAAAATCTAATGTTTTATAATGTGAATTTAGTGCCCAGTTATACAGTACTGTGTAAAACTCTTGAATCGTCCCTTGTTTCTTTACATTTTGCTTCCAAGCAGCCAGACTTTCTTGTAACTTTTTTTTAAAGTGGTCTTGAGGAATAGTTCTCCAGGGTTTCTGAAGAGCCTGGATTTCAGCATTATTGAAGCAGTGTGGGATCATCTTTGACAGAGAACAGAACAAAGGGAGGCAACATCCAAAGAAGAGCTTTGAATGTCCTTCAAGAAGCCTGGAGAACTACTCTGGAAAGAAATGACACTAACGCTTGTCTAAGAGTTCAGGCTTTGTCGAAGAATAAAATATTGACTTTCAAGCTTGTTAGAATTGTACACCCTCTGTTTTTTTGCCCTATATACTTTATTACCATGGATGATTGCAAAAATAGCTGCACCTATTTCCCATTTTCCTATTAAAATATAAAGAAGTGAGGCGTGACATAAGACTTTTTCACAGTACTACAAAAGATTTGCCTATGAAACATTCTGGCTGTGAACCACTGGTATGACACAGCTGATTTCGATACGCAGTGATCATGTATGGGATCTGTTACATATGTGACTACTTTCACACAGCAGTACTGCTCCCTAATCCTAAATAACATTTGGATTTGTGTTTTTGGAACTGTTGTATCTTCTCCGCCTCCATCATATATAAACTCAGTTTGTACCACAGGGAAATGCTTTAATAGTATTTTGTTTTGTTTTTTTTTAATCTAAAGTAGGTTTTAATGAAATCTGGAGAAAAAAGTATTTGCAGTTTGGCTGACACCTTATTAGATTTTGTTTTGTTGTTTTTGAGGGCAGTACCTTATTTGAATGAGGGCGGAGTACTAAGTAATTGCCTACTGATACTGAGCTTGGTTAGCAAGCTGCATTGTAAACCGAGTCAATGCCAAATGGTACAAAGCAAAGTTTAAAAAAAAAACTCCTTGGCTGGACTGTACCACACAGCATGTCTGTTTTTTGAAAGGTGGCACCATGGTGACAGAGGGGGAGCCAACGGATCTTGTCAAAGTGTTGCACCTCCTGGTTCTCGCTTTCTCCTGGGGCATGCAGCTCTGGGTTACCTTCATTGCAGGTGAGTGGGGCAAAGAGTCAAGGCTGCGACATAATGCATGCATTCCTGTTTCAGCACTGTATTTGACATCTGTGCCTGCAGGTTTTGTGCTGGTTCGGCAAGTAACCCGGCACACCTTCGGCCTGGTGCAGAGTAAGCTCTTCCCAGTATACTTCTACTGCCTGCTGGGAAGTAACTTTGTTAGCCTGGCTGTGTATGCTGTGTACCACCCAAGAGAGTTGCTGGACTGGCATGAAAGTGTGCAGGTCAAATATCACATGCAGCTAGAAAAAAGCACTAAGCACTTTGTCAAAATATTTTGCAAGTAAATTATCATATTATTGTAAGCTTTCACTTCTCGTCTTGCAGATGCTTCTGTTCTTCGTGGCGCTGATCACTGCAGGTCTGAACGTGCAGTGGTTTGGCCCGGAGACTACTGAGCTGATGTTCCAGATGAGGGAGGTGGAGAAGGAGCACGGCCTTGGGGAAGAGATCGGCCTGGGCAGTCAGAAAGAAGCTTACGCCAAGCTCAAAGAGCAGGACCCCAAGTACAAAGCCTACAGGAGCAAGTTTGGCAGTTACCATGGGCTGTCCAGCCTCTGCAACCTGATAGGGTTCTTCTGTACCACGGCTAATTTGATCTACACAGCTCTCAATTTATCCACCATTTAATTACAATGTTTTGATTTATGAAATAACCAAAAAGTCCTGCACGCTCTTATAAGTGCTTATCTAGCAGTGTTTCTGGTTGAGTATGAGGACCAAAACATTGAAAACTGAGTACATATTGTGAGCAGTGTGCAGGATTTGTTGGTCCTTTTATGATATAACGCACCCACTCACGTGACCTCGAGTGGAAGAACTTTAGTTCATGAAAATCATCTCACCATCTATTTTTGTATCATGTCAGTATTGTAAAGGAAGTATTGTAAATTAATCATGTAACATTATGCAAATTTAATTACACATCATTTTGCATCACCTCATCAGGTCAAAGTGTCCTTATGTGCAAAAACTGTTTCCAGTGAGCATCCAGAAGTCACCACGTGCTGTTCACTGCTCCTCTGGCTGTCAATTAAGTGACTTTTTTTTTTTTTGATGTAGTCGGTCACTAATTTATATATATATATATATATATATATATATTATATTTTTTTTTTTCTTTCTTTCAGTGTAGTTGATTGTTATTTCTCATGATCAGAATAAACAATTTCCCCAAATTTCAGGAAGCAATGTACATCCATGCCCAGCAGGGGGTGATATTTGGACAAAGACCTTTCGCATCCATTGACGCACACAGCATATAAACGCTGCATATCACGTGTAGCGTGCCTTTCTTGATATTGTAATGCATTTTAAATTTGTCACCACTGTTCAATGAACACTATGACTGGATGATTAAAGTGTTTTGATTTTTCCCATTTGGCTCCACTGAGATCTTTGTGCTGTTTCGACTAGTGAGAGCAAACAATAGAATTGGTTCAAATGTTCCTGTAACCCTTCTGGATGAATAAAGCCAGACCGAGCAGCCAGCGCCTGGTTTCGGAATAATCAGGTTTTAATTTAATTCTCTGACGCACATCAGGTTTTGAGGAGAGCAGCCTTGAATGCAGAGAACAGAGCTTTGCTGGCCAACTACAGGATGAGTGCTGCACTGTTCCGATTACAATATGAGCACTAATGGACTGTAGTAAAATCATTTCAATATAAAAAGCATGGCCTGACAAGGTAAATGGATTACCTTTTCCCAAATGCAATTAATGTTGGCCCTTTTAAGGCTGTGATTAGGTTTTTTAAAGTTTTCTTCCAAACCCATGAAAACAGCATTGTATAAACTGGCAGAATTGCTGCTGAACATACTGTTTTATCTTATTAACACACTGATGTGCCATGTAGTCAGTTCGCAAAATAAACAAGGAAGTTAGTCCAAGAGTCTTGAGGAAGCAGAGCAGCTACACACGTTGAAGCTTTTGAGGAATGTAAGAGCTTTACATGTGCAGTGGCATCAGGAAATAAAGAGGACATGTTTATCCACACATCTCTTCATGGCATGAAAGAAAAATTAACATCCATATGTTTAATATTGCTCATCCAGTTGCAGAGCTGTTAGTGATTACCTCAAAACTGTATAATAATACATGAATTCTTCGGATAAGGAAAAAAGCGGACAGAGGGGGAACATAGATAAACGCTGCATATTAAAAACTGCTCAAATTCCTCAAGTCTGGCTGTGCAAAAACAAAATGTGTAGCAGACCATTTCAGTTCAACCATTCCTCCCTCATTCCTGAGCCACAGTAGGAAATGAATCTGTATTTGTTTTGGAGGAAGTCAGAGCCTCTGCCTCAGCCACTGTTCTGAAAACTCCTGCTAGTCTGGGCACCATCATTTAGAGCTGCGGTGGCACTGCAGTGCAGCCCTGCAGTAATACAGTGCGTTAAATTAATTATGAGTCTGGAAATCTCAAGCTGCTTTAGTCCATCTTGTCTAATGTGGAAATAGGCCCAATTTGCTATTGTCTGATTTCAGTGATGGATAATGCACCTATGCATCATAAAACATTGAGCTCCTAATAGAAGGTACCATTTGTCAAAGGACTGGGCTGCTCACTTTGGTACAAGCATTGAGGCCAGCTCTGACACACCTCTGCATCAGCCATTATCAAGCTTTCTGCACTGAGCACCAGAAAAACAAAACACGCAAAGCTCCTTGTCACAAATGTTTGTGATAGTACTGTAAAGATACAGCTGCTGAACATTTTCTCTCTTGATACCAATGTTTGCATCACTCAGACTTTCTACTAATACTGAGTATCTATTTTTATACTTAATGGGTTCATGTGTATGTAAGGTTAAAGGGCTAATCATAAGGATAAAAAGGGGGTAACTGCCAACCCGCCTCTGTCTGCATGTAACAAAAGATGCCTGCAAGCGCAGGTTAGAGCTCTTTCATCTAATGTGTATAATAACTGAAGTATACAACAAACACATTGTTTTATAGACTATTTCTTTCCAGATGCAGTTTTCTGAAAGCACCAAGCTTGCCAATAACTGGTGACTCCACTTTGCTGTGGAGTCCATTACTGGTAGTTTAATTTAAAATGACAGAGAGAGGCCTGTGGTAACAGGTGCTTGTACAAGGATTATATTTATTAAACAGAGAGAGGTTAGCGGTTTCCCCCAGTTTTAATCTCCACACTGACAACAGCTGCTTTTAGTAGGCCTACCTTTATATTTACTGCATAGAGTGTGTAGTGATCTTATCACCCAGCTCTTTGGGGGAAAATACCCAAAGTATAGCCACATTCACAAAAACGGAACAATTAATATGAACATCACAGGGTCACAGAGTGTGGGAGGGCTTCCCTAACATATATATAGGAATAAGAGTAAAATGACAATCTATAATGATATATAATAATAATAATATATATAGCCCTTCACATCTGGACAGGCACCTGTAGCCCGCGTAGGGATATTAAAAATTGTCAGTGTTGTGTATTCAGGGTGTGCGCACGCACGGACAGCCCTCTGTGCTCCTCGGGCTGGAGGCAGACCTACACTGAGTCGTGGCGTTTAAGGCTGCTTCCACTCTGTCACAGCGAGAGCCACAGCTTCAGAGTCGAGCTTTGTACACAAACCGAGATCCGGGAGCAGCTTTTTAGTCCGTGAACAGCGGAAAAGAAAGCAGCCTGTTGAGGAAGGGAAACAGGTCGGCTGCCACTGCGGGTGCTGCTGCCGCTGGAAGTGGAAGGATCTTTGAGGTGCACTTTGTTGGCAGACTTTGATAGACTCTTTTGCTCCGCATCTCAGAAGATAGGCGGAAGACATCTAGAGCAGAAAGGGAACTGAGTTGGACGTTTCCTTTCTTCCGCAAAAAAAAAAGGTACGTTTCTTACCCCCAGGCTGTTTTTCCTCCACAGCACTTCCTTCATGTCGGGCTACTAACTGGGAACCTTCACTAAAACTTACATGTTGCCTATTTTAGGGCTAATAGGCTTATCCCTACACTGTAATAATGGCTGTTATTTTCCCTATCACTAAATTTACAGGAAATATTGTTTGTCATAGAGTAAGCTGTTATTTGTTTTTAGCCCCCCCCCCGTTATTGAAATAATGCTCCTGCCTAAGCCTAAATTGTCCATCTGTGTTTGTGTCTCGGTCCTTCTAATGAGAGAACAGATGTACAGCTGCCAACTAATCGATAAGGTTCATTTCCTGTTGGTTCAGGCAGCCTGCTGGCTCCTGGCTCAGCAAACAGTGCCAGCTGAGGGACCCGGCCGCACTACCATCAGGCTCTATATCCCATAATGGCCTCTATTTGTTTTACAGGGGATAATGATGCTCCTTTGTGCAATAAAGCAGCTCCCACTCTCATCCACTCTGCGGCTCACTGAGTGGCCAGTTTCACTTCATGCAGGATGACCGTCTGTGGAATGAGAGCAGGTGCTCGGGTTAGTCGCTCCAGCTGATCAAGAGAGACCTGGTCAGGTTATGTTATGGTGTTTGAATGAGATGCTTTTGTTGCCTCGTATTGATCTACTCCTTTCAGAGGCACCATCAGGCGCTCTCAACATGCAAAGAAGGCTTTTATAACTGCGCTGCCTTGCAGTTGACTTTTTTTTTCTTTTAGCTAATTTGCATACTCATAAGTAACTTGACACTGCAGGTCTGAGCCACACCACAACATGAATAGCGCTTTAAATTCTTGTAATTTCTACAGTGTGTAATGAGCAAGTTAAATTTCAAGAAATGCCAGCAGCCTACATGAGTCCGCTTCTGCCTGCAGACATTCTAGGCTGCACAGTAAACATGAGAGACTTGTGACAGTTTACCTCAAGCTTCAGCTGAGCTCAGTAGAGTGGAAGTTATATCATTTTAGAGCGAGTGAATCAAAGTTATGCGCACCAAAATGTACCTCGAGTTGCACGGGCATCATGTGATTTGGGGGTTTCACAGCCGGTGTCCTGAGACATCAGACAGAACTGGGAGATGTGGTTTGGGCTCAGGCCCTTAATACACTTTAAAAACACTTTTCAGTTTAAAAGGGGCATTCCACAGTGTTTTTGCAGTTTGAAAATTGTAATTGCTGTATCATTTGCAGTAATAGGCTGTGACAACACCTATGTGTTACAAGGAGTTTCAGGACAGTGTATGAAAAATATTAGAATATATTCAGGTTTGAGTGGCGTGTCACGGTGGGGACCAAGAGAATGAAAATTATGTTATGAATTTTACTCAAGCCACTGAGGGAATAAAAAAATACTTTTTTACCTCATTTTGCTATGGAGGAGACATTTTGTACTTGGATACGGTGTTAGTTTCCTATATGCAAATATCAAGGTATAGGTTTACCCATTACTGAATGGAAGACTTACTCTAGCCACATTACAGATGATTTCTGGCTTTTTTGGCTAATTTATGACATTAAAAAAATCAACATTTAATCACCAGGTCATGAAAATTTGGCTTTATTGCAGTTAAAAAAAAATAGATTCTCAGCTAAATATCTCAAATCTAATTTTCAACTTTTGTTTGTCCCAGTTACTGCGGAATGACCCTGTGGGTGTAGCACGTATGCCTAGGTCTCAGCACACTGTTCTACTATACGGTGTGCTGTATAGAGGTAATATGAAAATGTTCAACTGAAATGAGGCTTTAAGTCTGGATGAACCCTTCATCTAAACTGCAGCTGCTTTAAAAACAAAACAAAAAAATAATTTTTTTCTGTTAGCAACCAAAATTAATTCATAGGTGAAGGCTTACAGATGTCACAAATGTGATACGGATGCATCAGTTTTGTGACATAAGTTCTTGACAAGTGAAAAACATGGACTTGTCCTCTCATGCCCTGTACTGCAGTTACTGTGACAGTACAGAGTGAAGGCTCTCTTTCCTCCTCTTTCTTTTGTTTTAGCCTTCATGGTAGTGACATAGATATGTCTGTCAGGCTCGGGAGACCTCCATCTGGCCAGTTAAAAGCTGAGTGTACCGACTGCTTTGACCCCTAATGGGTCTTGCGGGCAGCTGAGTCAAAATCTGGTTTCCACGGAGACAGGTCTCACCCGAGAGAGGCAGGGCTGAGCTGCGGCGATTGATCTGCTGTGTGTGCATGTTTGTTTGAAAAGACACACATGGCCAGCTCTCTGCTCTCCTTTTCACAGCCAAAGCTGTGCGGCCACCCTCCTCCTCCTCCTCCTCCTCCTCCCTGTGTTTGGTTGACTGACAATAAAAGGTTAATGGCAGGTAATCTCACACCTGCTTCCAGAGGACATTAAACTGAGATTAATGAAGGGTCTAATTAAGCCGGTGGACAGATGGCAGGACTTCCTGTAATTTAATTGAAATTAAACTTTCACTGTGTATTTGCATCAGAAATTGATTATGTCCTCCATGTTGGGACATACATCAAACTAATATATTATCTCAGTTACAGTTTCTTTTAGTTATGTGACAACATAATCAATTTAATCTCATCAACATCTGTCGAAGACTTTTTATTCTAATGCTGGTTTAAGTGTGCGCTCCAAGTTAAGGAGTTAAAGGTGCCTTATGGGGTATTTTACCAAACATTTTTTTAAATTATTTTAATTCTACATTGTTTGAAGCCATTTAAACAATATTCATCTTTGCTGGTGGGCTGCTATGCCACTCTGTGAACTGCTACCCTTCACGAGTTATCAAAAAAAAAACACCACAGATTTCTCTTACCCTTGAACTTTAAATACGATCAATTCCTTGTTTCTGCTGCTTTAAAAGTATGATTTTAAAAGTGAACATTTTTCCATGTCAGTGACAGCTGTGATCAGAGGCATTGGGTCGTCCGTGCAGTGTCAGGCCAGTGCATGGTGAATATTCTCAGAGACAGTGCAGTTGTTGCGCTATTAGATGCTTTTGCTAAGACGTTTTCAGCAAGTTCTTTCGGTTATCTTAATTTCTCAGATCGACTTTCCCTTCTCCCAACTCTCCAGATGGCATCAACCGAGTCGCGGCTCCAGCAGCAGCCCTCGCAGAAGGACGCGGCCGACCAGAACTTTGACTACATGTTCAAGCTCCTGATCATTGGCAACAGCAGCGTGGGGAAAACCTCCTTCCTCTTCCGCTATGCAGACGACTCCTTCACCTCCGCCTTTGTCAGCACCGTGGGCATCGACTTCAAGGTCAAGACCGTCTTCCGCAATGACAAGAGGATCAAGCTGCAGATCTGGGTGGGTAGATTCAAGATGTGTCGCACTGTGGTTTTGACACATTGCAGTATTTGTATTTGTAAAAGGCAAAAAATATGGCCCAAACAAGAGGTTTTGTCTGCCCAACTGCAGCAATCGTTTCATTCTGCTTTTTTTGTTGGCGCTACAGCTGAGCTCCATGTGCACTCTACCATAAGCTGTTGTAAATCAGAGTGGATGCTCCATACTTTTTGAGATTTTATTGCATTACTACGAAAGAACATGTTAAGTCTTTGACTCCTTGCCCTCTTGCTGGCTTTTTAAGACATTTTTCTCAGACTGCAGTTTGGCAGTTGTGCAAGTTAAACCTGTTAATTTTGTAAGTGTACAAAGCACAACTTCCTCATGTCTTATACACATTCATATTTCCTACCCTTAATCAAGCATCTGCTAAGTTTAAACAGATGTATAAAGGATGGTGGCATAATGGTTTATTATTTGAAGAGGGGATTTTCCTCTTGGAGAGCAGGGTGTGAACCCAAAGAGAGGGGAGAGCTGGATTTTTCCTCTTTTTTCCCCCAAAATTCTGCATTTTTATAGTCATGCTTACTGCAGCTTTAATTGGTGTTATGAATCCTAATTACTAGCCAGGATTAAGGAGAACCTGTCTTACCGTAGATCTACCGGTACCGTGCCTTTAAGAAAATTGCTGTGAGTGCTTTTTGACACAAGTTAAAACATGGTATAATTATAATATTCTCTAAAATTACCATCTTTTGTATGTGTATGGTCAACTTATTAGCCTAGAGGATACAGCTTCTACTAAATCTTGATGTCCTCAAGTCATCTGGATGTTCAGCTGCTAAATGCAGTACATGACTGTTCACTAGCTCGCTGCAGACTTTGTCTGCTGATGACGGTCATCTGGATGCCAATTTGGAAAGGCATTCCCTACCGTGGATTGTAATGTCCTCTTTATTTAAATATAAAATGTGTTTTGAGAAAACAGTTGTAATTCTAAACTGCAGCTCCACTTAAAAATACTTTGGCCCCTCGGCAGCAGACCACATGAACTGGACGGGCAGCCAACTTTGACGGGGGCATTCAGCTCAAGTCACTTTGCTATTCCATTAAAAAAAAGGGCTTGCACTCACACATGCTTTGCGTAAATACAACAACGCATGCATAGTACAGTCATAGAGAAATGTAGCTGTGGTTATAAAAGTGAAAAAAAAAACTCTTGTCTCAGATTGCAGAATCAAAACAAGAGACAGACAGGAGAGACATTTTCTCAGGGTGCTGAAGTGGATCAATGAACTCGCCACACACTAGATCAGTTGACTGTGAGCGCACAATATCCTCAAAGGACATTTCCATTTGTTTTTGCGCCATGCTTTAAAACTAGCTGCACAAGCTGATGAATGACCTCTTTTTAGTTTCACAGAGACATGGGGGGGGAACTTCCCAAAGTCTGACCTGCATAGACCCATCTGCTCAGTGTCCTCCTCAGTCCTGCTGGTTACCATGATTGCTGCAGAAGCACTAAACTGCTGTGCACCGAATAATTAAACTGAGCTTGCACTGCAATAACTTATCTGCAATATGGGTGTTTACATTTTTCATTACCAAACTGTATGAATTAGTGTAACTTACAGTTGAAGTGGATCAGTAGAATTCAGCTGAGAGTGCACAGTGACTTTATTGGGCAGGTCTGTACCCCCGAGGCCCATCCATGGTCTCTTGTTTGGTGGTAGCAGGAGTGTGGGCACAAATTCCTTTTGCCAGTAAGTGGGTCTTACTGTATGTTTCCAAGGTTGAGAAAGTAAAAGCATTCATTTTAAATTGTTGTGTAATGTCTCTCATATAGAGTGTGATGCAATGTGTTGCGTGCAGTATTTATAGCAGGCAAGGTATTGTGATGGCATCATGAGTTCAACACCATCTGAAACAATACAATAGCCCTGCAGCTGGATTAACACAGTGTTTTCTTGTTGGTGAGATGTTCAGGTGTTGATTGAGCTATGCTATATTGCCATAAGTATTTTCTCGTCTGCCTTCACACACATATGAACTTGAGTAACATCCCATTCTTAATCCATAGGGTTTAATATGATGTTGGTCCACCCTTTGCAGTTATAACAGCTTCAACTCTTCTGGGAAGGCTTTCCACAGGTTTAGGAGTGTTTATGGGAATTTTGTCCAAAATGTCTTGGTATGCTGAAGCATTAAGAGTTCTTTCCACTGGAACTAAGCCCCCCCATACATAATCCCCCCCTCCACCAAACTTTACACCTGGCACAATGTAGTCACACAAGTACCGTTCTCCTGGCAACCAACAAACCCAGACTCATCCATCAGAATGCCAGACAGAGACGTGTCATTCATCATTCCAGAGAACACGTCTCTAATGCTTTAGAGTCCAGTAGTGGCGTGCTTTACACCACTGCATCCAATACTTTGCATTGTGCTTGGTGATGTAAGGTTTGGATGCAGCTGCTCAGCCATTGAAACCCATTCCATGAAGCTCTTGATGCCCTGTTCTGGAGCTAATCTGAAGGACACATGAAGTTCGGAGGTCTGTTGTGATTGACTCTGCAGAAAGTTGGTGTGTATTACGCACCTCAGCATCCACTGTCCCTGCTCTGATTTTAGGTAGCCTACCACTGCATGGCTGAGTTGCTGTAATTCCCAATCACTTCCACTTTGTTATAATACCACTAACAGCTGACTGTGGAATATTTAGTAGTGAGGAATTCACTGAGCTCCTGATAGTGACCCATTCTTTCACAAATGTTTGTAGAAGCAGGCTGCATGCCTAGGTGCTTGGTTTATACACCTGTGGCCATGGAAGTGATTGGAACACCTGTGAGTACTTTTGGCAATATAGCGTATCTTTTAAGCTGCAGTTTGTTGCTGTTATTGTTGCTTGTTGTGTTTGACAGTTAATGTTGTTGCTTAATTTCAGACCAATGTTCCTCTTTACTAACTCAGTTTGTTACGCACGTTTAACACACATGATTCTTGAGAATTTGTTGTTGCTTTTCATTAATTTGTGGTTTCTTTGGCAGGCAGATGTTACTTTCCCTAGCAGCTGTGCCATTATGACAAAAAAAATATTAAGTCACATTTATAAGGTAACTATAGATTTTGCACAGTTTGGCTTGTTTTTTATGTAGAAAACTGTTAAGCCTTACAGCAGCTGTCTTCTGCAGGTCAGAAACACAGTCTATACATAAAAGATGATGTACTGTAGAGAGGATGCAGCCTCTGAAAAGGTCTGGAAAGTGAAGCCAATGTGGGTGTCTTCTAAATAGGACAGCTCAATTATGGAAAAAAGATCATTATTATTTTGCTCAGTATTAAGGTCTTGAATATTTAACACAATAACTCAACTTTTGAAACCTTTGGACACCTTTGGACCCTTGCACAGATAACAAAAATCAAGTTGTATTTCTTGTTCTCTGGATTCCTTGTTGGCCAAAGGCTCTCTTTCTATCGCCTCAGCTCAAGCTGAACACCACATGTTTTAGAGAAGGGTGAAAGCACACCACTGTAAAAGAAGGGGCAAAGTAATAATTTTGTCTAGATTATTTCTTTTGTTGGCCCTGTGACAGGCTGGCGGCCTGGTGTACTGCCTGCCTCTCACCCTATGACAGCGGGGATAGGCTCCAGCCTCCCCGCGACCCTGAAGAGGAAGCGAACGGATGGATGGATATTTCTTTTTTCATAACCTTAGAAGCCATAATTGTAATTTAATTTTCATTTAATTGCACAGTCCTACCTTTAGGGGACTACCTCTCTAGCTGCAAAAAGAAATCAAATTAAACTAAAGTCTATGGAAGAATAACCCTGCTTCTTGCTTGATTTATGACCTCAGTAAACACTTCCTTAATGAGTTTACTGTCGTAATTTTTAATTTCAGCACAATGTGATGTCCATTTGGTAAATTATTATCCTATTCAGAGTAAAATACATGAGAAAGCAGGGCTTATGTTGACAAGTCACTACGATATGAGTCTGAGCCACGCCTCGAGGTAACAGCAGACAAAATGCTCAAGTGGGGCTTCAGATGGAACCTCAGTGGTTGACCTCACTTTTTCCACTTTTTATCACCTTTGGTCACGATACAGGGACTTTTGCAGGACATAATCTTTTTAAGTAGGAGATGTCACAAAATGAATAGTATAGTACAACATATGACTGTGGAAAGCGATGTACACAGCTGTGTATGGGGTGACTGAAGGTGTTAAAGTCTACAGTAAAATCTGGTTAAGTCACTCAAATTTAGCTCAGACATGGTGACATTGTAAGGTTCTGGGTTCCATTCAGCCTGGAGTCTTTTTCCATTCCTGCATGGGTACTCTCCAGGAGCCACAGTCCAAAGTCTTGCCTGTAAGGTTAATTGAGTGTAAACTGGGCTGGATGTGAGTGTGAGTGTCTCCATGTTAGTCCTGTGAAGGGTTGCCTACATGTCCAGCTCCAAGTCAGCTGTGATAGGCTGAAGCCCCACCGGAGATAACCAGTTAAAATAAATAAATGGATAGATGGTTGCATTATTGGAAATGTAGGATTCAGTGTTGGACCCAGATTAGGGAAGAAAAAAAAGTTAGGATATGTCAGCCATTGCTGTTGACTTGACTTACTTGAGTTTCTTTTTGTTCTCATTTTAAAATCTCACTTTTAGAGAAATATAATTGGTACCTTTAAATAAATATGCCAGTTTTTGAGACAACACTTTTACACTTTTTACTGCTGAACTTTGGAACATATTGTAAGGCTCCCATATTGTACTGTAAGGTGTATCCCAGCACCCCTCCTTTCCTCACATTGCGCTACAAATCCTGTCGATATACATTGTTTAGGCTGGTTAAACAGATGATTCATTTGAACCAACAATCTGTGAGCCAGTGCATGATCTACAAACAGTGACCAAAATGAATCAGCAGAAGAGAACTCGCCACACCAAAACACACACTTGCATGACTGAACATGTGTTTCTCATAAGTGACATGCAATGTTAGTGGTGTTATTCTAACAGCTGGTGAGGTGGAAGAAAAAATAACAGGAATGACTTTTTACTTCTATTCTGTAACGAGACTACATTTTAGTGTTTTTTTTAGAGAAGAAGCCTTGAAGTACTGATGGATGACAAAGAAACCTGGTATTTCCTGGGCTCAGGAAGCAGAGGAAGTTCCTTATCAGCGTCTGACTGAGCCGTAGTGAGGATATAGTCCAAACGTAGCCATGTATTTAAAGGGTGTGGGAGCAGCAGGCATGTCTTAAAACAAGTCCTCCCTTGTGTTGCGTTAACAATCAACTCTGTAATAATTCAGGAATACTAAACAGAAGTCGGCTGCCATGTATAAGAGAATTTGCCGGACCCTTTGACGAAGAGCGTCGTAGATTAACCCACTGTGCCAGCTGCCAGGCTTAACATCCACGCTCTCATGTCATGGAAATACATTTCTATTCATCAAGCTCACACACACACACACACCTTTTGCACATTTAGCATAAATACATCCACACATTTGTCATGTGTGCTATCCTAGGGGGCGATGTCTTGTGTGTGCCTCTGCTTGCTTATGTCAACGCAGGTGACGCACATTTAAAGATCAGGGTCCCGGTGACATCAGAGCCTCTGACTGTGCACAAACCTATTTTAAACTCCTCCCTATCTCACATATACACACACAAGGGAGCAGCTTTTGTTTACTGTTTGGGGTTTATTGTAGCAACCCTGGAGACTGACTGTTTGGTTAGTAATGTCATTATGCTGCCAAATATTTGATCATCGCTTCGTGGATGAGATAAAGATGGACCTGGGATATATCACACGTTACTAAAACAAAAATAAGCCCTGACAGAGCAGACTCTGGAAAGATTAAGGAATAAAGCTCAGGCTCTCTGCTGCAGGGGTTTAAGCAGCAGGCTGGCCTCTGTGCTGGTCATTTTGTAAAGTGAGAATGATCACTTTGGTTGTCCATGTAGAGCTGTCCTTGCTGTAATGGAACATTCATAACCTTCAGTGGCCTCTGGTTACCTGGACAACCCACTACTCCGCCTCAACAAAATGAGGAAAACATCAGACACACACACACAGGCCCCCCGATGCAAATTAAGGACTTTAGAAAGGTTACCAAGGAACCATGAGAGTGGAGGCGAGGTAATCATCCAAGTCGGTCTACCTGTTTGATGTTTTATGCCTCAGTCGTCCAATAAACGGAGCCGCTGGCTGTGATATTACACACAACCTCCAGCTGGTTGGTAATCCAAGCCACGAGTCCTGGTTTGATGAGAAATGACTGTGGCAGGACAGGAGCTCGCATCTAAATGCCATCTTCCGGTGGACTGTGCAGAGCTGAAAAATGGCATTTTGAGGCAATGAAGCCAGTTGGTTTGGAAGAAGAGAACCACATGAAGGTCTCTCAGAGTGCAGCTGAGGCTTGACCTATCCTCAGATTTACCAGTACATGTCTAACTGAAACTCTCTCATTTGTTTACTTACTATTACAAATGAAACCAAATTCAAATCTAACTTGAATTGAACTTAAAACACTTTTAATTACTTGGAATGGAAGCTTGACATCACAGGTCATGTCAGGTCAATTATTGGGGGGAGGGGTTAACATTGTCAGTGCATGGGGGGGGGGAGACTGTGGAGCACCTTATGAATTTTTTTTTTGGGGGGGGGGGTGTCCATATACTGAGTCAGGTAACACCTGAACACTGAAGCCGAACAGCTGGATTAAAACATTAAGATACATCATCAATAACATAAACTTCCAGTTAAAATATACTTTATAATGAACATATTTCAAACATGGCATCAGTGAAGTGGTACCTGACAGGTATGCAGAGACATACCAGGACACCAGGACAATCTTCAAGAAGTTTCTAAATTATTGAGTGTTAATGCAGTAAACCACTTACTGCAATGGCTGACTCTTGGATTTGCTCCACCTGAATTGTGTAGTGTCAAGTCAAAGCTGGCACCTTAGATAACTGTTGCTGCAAAAGGCCAAGGCTGTAGCTTTGACAGTACTGCCCCCTTGTGGTTTAAAATCATACATTAGAGGGTAAACTGTAAAAAGGTGAAGTGTATGAAACATAGAATGAATGAATGAAGTGTCTGATTGACCGTGTCTGTTTGTATAATTACAGGATACAGCCGGACAAGAACGCTACCGTACCATCACCACAGCCTACTACAGAGGAGCCATGGGCTTCCTGCTCATGTATGATATCACTAACCAGGACTCCTTCAGTGCAGTTCAGGACTGGTGAGTCTTGGATGGCTGAAAAGTTTTTGTCTGTCAATACCAGCTAGCTTATGTTATGTTCTGTCATTTTGTGTTACCTAAAATAAAATAATAATAATAATAATAATAATAATAATAATAATAATAAAAATAGCCGCAAGTGGCGATGATAGGCCCTTGCCAGCCGCTGCCCCGGTGCTGGTACCGGACGTTCCTAACCAACGATTCCAGTTGGTGGCATTTTATGTTCTTGCCAAATAAAAAAATGTTGCAGTGTCTCCATTTCCTGCATTTAGCAGAATACCCATAAGAATAAAATGGGGCCTTAAAAGCATCGCTTTGGTAACATGTTAAAAAAGTTCAACACGTGTGTCTTTGGCATTTTGATCAGGATGATGATCAAAATGTTTCTACCAAATTTCATGCATTTCAAAGAAAGTAAATATGTTCTCGCCATATCAGTTTTTAGTTTGCACCAGTAGGGGGCACTATTACACCTATTGACATGTATCTGTAAACAAGGGTTCAGGCTCATTCAGTGCATGACAGATTCAAGTTTCAGGCAAATTGGACAAAGACTGCACAGACGATTGTATAAAAGAACAGTTTTTTTGACAATGTTGTGGTCTCTCTGAGAGCCTTTCGGGCTTCACCATGGCAACATTTAGAAAATTTATTATTTGTGTCGTTGACTTTTTCGTTCAGGATGATGCCAGGAATGTTGAAAGCAATTTTCATACATTTCAGAGAAACTAGATTTTTGGACCCCCATACAAATATTTGTTTGCTTCTGTAGGGGGCGCTATTCCGCCTATACCCTTGTGTCCCTAATTGTGGGTTCAGTCTGGTTCATAAGTGATTACATTTTCAGGCTGAACTAAAAATCAAGTGTTTTATGCAAAGTGTGAAGTTGGCCCGTGGAATATGTAGGAGTTTTTGCTGTGGTAGTGCCACCACGTGGACAGTTATGAAAGTAAACTGAGTCATAAAAGCAACATGCTTGTTCATCTGTTGGATTTCTTTGTCCTTCATATATAGAGTTAGGTCAATAATATGTTGTGCAACGTACAGCAGCACAGTGGATTTTAAATCAAACACATAAGATGTGATTGAAGTGCAGACTTCAAGGAGTGAGACTTCAAGGGGTTTAACAAAATATTCTGCATTTGTTTACAAATAACAGCCATTTTTCAGAGGTTCAAAATTAATTAGACTGACAAGCAGTTTCTTGGCCAGGTGAGGCCTGTTTGCCTTACTTGTATAGCTTTTCATTGTAATTTTAAATATGAGGCCCAATGGTGTCAGTGCAAGTGATGGAGGATGGAGAAAAAACAACTAAACATAGCAGAGAAACAGCAAAATAACAAATCAAAAATCTGGTTCATGCTTAAAATAATGAATGCACTGATCAGCTCAGCAAAATCAAAAGGCCTGAAAGACCACAGAAGACAACTAAAGTGCATGATCACAGAATTATTTCCATGGTTAAGAAAAAACATGTCACAACAGCTAACCGAGGAGGCTCATTGTCAAAGTCTACAAACAAGAGATGCTGTCATGAATGGGAATACAGAGGGTTTACAACAAGGTGTAAACCACTGGTTACACTCAAGAACTGAAAGGCCAGATTAGACTTTGACAGAAAAACATCTAAAGAGCCTGCACAGTTCAGAAAAAAAATATCTGGACAGATAAAACCAAGATGAACTTGCACCAGAATGATGGGAAGAGAAAAGTTTGGAGAAGGAGAGAAACAGCTCATGATCTGAAGCAAATCACATCATCTTTCAGACACGGTGGAGGCAGTGTTATGGCCTGTATGATATACTCATACCATAATCAGGTCACTAATATTTATTGATGATGTGACTGCTGATAGAAGCAGCAGGATGAACTGTGACATGTACAGGGTTATACTCTAAAACTGATCAGACAGCTCGTCACAGAGCAAATAAATAATGACCCAAAGCAAACTGCAAAAGCAGCCCAAGAGTTTCTCGAGGCAAAGAAATGAGATATTCTTCAATGACCAGGTCAGTCACCTGATCTCAACCCAATAGAGCTTGGGTCACCAGTAAGTGGACCACGGTCCAGATCCAGACCCAGACGCTGCTCTTTACAGACCCAGACCTATTAGATTTTGACCGATCATTTTTATTTTACTTAAAGATGGAAGTCTGGACTTCAATCACATCTTGATTTTTTAAAATTTTATTTAAGCTCCACAGTGGTGGTGTACAGAGGCAAAACTACACATTCACCATTGATCAGCAACAAATTCATCTGCTTTATACACTGAAGCCTGTATTTAACTAAAAATAGTACAAACAGTACAAAGGCAAGAAATAAAATATTGAAACTGAGCAACTGCATTTTTAAAAAATATCTGCTCATTGTAGATGGGATACCAGAAATCCATTAAAAAAACACTGCATTAGCAACAGGTACAACTAGCAGTTGAAGTGGATGAGCTCAGCAACACTTCTGAATACTATTCTCGGTGAGCACAGTTCATCACTGCATCCTCATATGCAGGTTAATGTCTGTCATGTAACTGGCAGTCATTGGCCTAAACCATAGTCTAAGGTCAAGTGGAAAACTGTTCTGTGGCCTCAGCGATTCAGAATGTGGAAATCATGAGTGCCACGTTCTCAGAGTACAGAGGGGAGGGACCATGTGGGTTCCTATCTGGACACAGTTTAAGATCTGTCACATATTGAAAACATTTGGTGCATTATAAAATGAAAGTGTTGTGCAGCTGAAATCCTGTATCAAGCAAGAATAAGAAAAGATTTTGCTTTCAAAACAGTGCTGAGGTGCATAGTGCACAGAGATCACCAACTTTCTGCAGAGTCAATCACTACAGACCTCCAAACTTCATGTGGCCTTCAGATTAGCTCCAGAAGAGTGTGTAGAGAGCTTCATGGAATGGGTTTCTATGGCCGAGCAGCTGCATCCAAGCCTTACATCACCAAGCACAGTGCAAAGTGCTGGATGCAGTGGTGTAAAGCACGCCGCCACTGGACTCTACAGCAGTGATGTGTTCTCTGGAGTGATGAATCACACTTCTCCATCTGATGGATGAGTCTGGGTTTGGTGGTTGCCAGGGGAACCGTGCTTGTCTGACTGCACTGTGCCAAGTGTAAAGTTTGATGGAGGGGGGATTATGGTGTGGGGTTGCTTTTTAGGTGTTGGGCTCAGCCCCTTAGTTCAGTGAAAGGAACTCTTTCATGCTTCCAACTTTGTGGGAACAGTTTGGGGATGGCCCTTTCCTGTTCCAACATGACTGCACACCAGAGCACAAAGCAGGACCATAAAGACATGGATGGTGTGGAAGAACTTGACTGACCTGCACAGAGTCCTAATCTCAACTCGACAAAACACCTTTAGGATGAATTAGAGCGGAGACTGTGAGCCAGGCCTTCTCATCCAACATCAGTGTCTGACCTCACAAATGTGCTGTGTGGGTCAAAAATTCCCACAAACACTCCTAAACCTTGTGGAAAGTCTTCCCAGAAGAGTTGAATATGAAACATTATGGATTAAGGGTTTAATATTCAATTGTATAATATTCAGTAGTTCATATGCGTGTGAAGGCGGATGAGAAAATACTTTTGGCAATATAGTGTACATCTTTTCTGCTGTTGATCATGCAGACATGGCAACTGTGCTTCGGTCTTTCAGGGCAACACAGATCAAGACATACTCGTGGGACAATGCTCAGGTGATCCTGGTTGGTAACAAGTGTGACCTGGAGGATGACAGGCTTATACCCACAGAGGATGGTCAACGGCTGGCTGAGGAGCTAGGTTAAAAACTCTTACTTTCACAATATTATTTGTCTTTAGTTTACAAACACATTTGAATTTGGGTCTCTGTATGTTTTGACATCCATACATCTATTTCTTCCTCGCACATCAACTGAAACGGCATTTAGTTTTGTCTGTGCCTTTGCTTCACCTCAGGTTTTCAGTTCTTTGAGGCCAGCGCTAAGGACAACATCAATGTCAAGCAGGTGTTTGAACGTCTAGTGGATGTTATCTGTGAGAAGATGAACGAGAGCATGGAAGGAGAGGCCAATCTCATATCCAACCACAGGAACCAGGGCCTTAAAGACTCACCTTCAGAGAGCCATGGGGGCTGTGCCTGCTAAACCATCTGCCTTCTTACAGTCTCCCAACACACACACACACACGCACGCACACACACACACACACACACACACACACACCTGAAGAATAACCTTCTCTGTGCCTCAACCATGGAAAGTGCTGCACCTCCTGTCTTCACACCGAGCTCTGCCCCATCCACACATCTCCAGCAGCAACTGCAGTACAGCTAACTCAGATAATCTCCATCAGCACATCCTACTTCACCTCAGACCTGTCTGTCCTTTGGAGAAGCCCATTGTCTCTTTCTCCCTCTGTAGACTTAAGCCTTCATATACACTGCTTTGACTGCTGCAGCCTCATTAATTACTGTGTGAAATTTAGTGAAACATTTTTTCAGTGAATTTCATTTGAGGTCAACAAGCTAGCTAGTAGGTTATCTTTGATTTGATCGATGACCTGTTTAGCTGTGTTACACTGTAGAAACCAAATGTGTCACGTTCCAGTCGGACCTCATTTTGGTCTCATGTTTATTTGCGTATTGATTTCAGATTAATTTCAGCAGCTCCGGGAAGGTCTGCACTTGTTGAGTCGTACCCAGGATGCTTCATTCTAATGACTGATTGAAGGGAGGAAGCGTGAATGAGTTTTGCACAGCATACTCAAAGGTTTCAGCATCGCCAGCCCTCAAGGGCAAGCTCGGCAAGAACTTTACTTTGTTGTCAAGAGTAAAATGAGGTATCACTGTTGTGTATGGTAAATAAAGCTACTGCCTGCAGCAGCTTAGCTTAGCCAAGCATAAAGACACAGAAATACTGCAATATATTAACGTCATATTTAACCTATGCTGATTTTGTTTTTGTTTTTTTGTCCCTTTGGAAACAGTCGATCAACTGTTTCCCCCTTTCTGCTTTCAGGTGCAGGTGAAGCTTCATAATTACTGCACACACACACACACGTGGCTCTTCAAACATAATAAGCATAATTCTATTCATTTAAGTCCAGATTAGAGCTTCCCTTCACCTTTTCTGCTTCACAGTAACGGTAAATGTTTGCCCCGCCGCAAAGTGAGATCTACTGTACTTGTGTCAGCATGCCTGCCTCATGCTCTCAGTCACCCCACTGCGTCACTCTTTTCTTTAGCATCTTCTGTCTCACACACACATGCACACACAAACACACACACACACTGCTCCCGTAACTGCAGCACGGCAAAACAGTTGGCATGCCTAACTCACTATGCTTAATAACTGAGCAGTTACAATGTGGCGAATTATCTTTTTTTTGTCACTGACGCGACTGTTTTGTAGAAGTGCAGCACATCATGTGTGTGTGTGTACTCAGAAAGTAGGAAAACACTGATCTGTGACAGCGATAAGTCAGCGCCCCAACTGTGCTGTTGCAACTATCAGGAAGAACAGTGAGCGGGTGCACAGCATCACTTTACTCCTCCATTACTGTAATCATTTTTCATCAGTGTAAATAAACGTTTTAGAATGACTCCGCATTTGCCCACAGTTAGTTGTGTTTTATACATCTTATGTTGTTCCTTTATGCTGTTAAGATATGATTTCAGTACTGAAAGGTCAGCTTGTCCTGATGGGAGAAAGTGAAATTTGAAGCATGTTTGGATTTCGCCACAAATCAGGAATGAAAAAAAAAAAGATGTGTTTGTATCTCTTTGTTTCGTTCATCATTCGTAGTGCCATTTTACCATTAGCATGTGCAGACTACTGACTGTCAGTCAGTATTAACCATAGCCTCTGTACAACAATAGCAGCCTCATGCCGCTAACTGCTGGTCAGCCCACTCCCTGCTCCTGTATGAGCCTGAGGTCAGTTATTTCTGTCAGTATGTGCTGCTGAATAGTGATATAGTTTGACAGATATTAGATGTTATCACATCACGTGTCTGCAGCACACTGAGCTTTGATGCAGGGGTCTGACATCAGGAAGTTGTGTGTAAGATGAGTGATTTATAACACTATTTGTATTACACTGTGCAGTTTCCCAGTGTATTAAAATGGAATGCTAATAACCGTGTTTCTCTCACTGAGTTTCTGATGGTGACTGCTGCTGGAAACATCCTGTTCTGATCTGTCCATTGATATTGGATTTTAGTTTGTCAAGTGTCTGCCACTGCACTCAGAGGCTCTTGTACAAACAGGGTTGTAGCAAACAGAGCTTTTAGTCATAGAGATGTCCTTCTTGTACTTATGATCTCTTTGTTTTATGTGTTGCATTCCTGATTGGTAGCTTTCTAAAGGATGGGAGATCAGATCCTTTAGTCCCTTTATTTTAAGTTCTGAATGTGCAGGATGAACACACTGTTTTAAAAGAAAAAGTGCATCTTATAAACAAGGATAAATGTGGAAATGTGTGTATGAAAATAAAGAATATATTCACTACAAAAATGGAGCGCCACATTATTCAGTCCTTTTTATAAAAGAGTCCTGAAACCTGCACACGTCTTTGTGGTCACAGCTGTATCTAAGGTTTAATATACGACCAGGAATCCTACATCCTAACCCCAAACATCTGTTTTATCTGAAGAACCAGAGAAACCACATTCTGCCCCTGTCCTCCGCAACAATACAGATTTCTTCATCCTCTTCTTCCTGTCACAAGACATAACTACCTTCCCTATACAAAGGCCTCTATTAACAAACAGAACTCTGTTCACTGGCTCAGAGGGGTGTGGAAATGAAGTGAACAAATCTAGCTCAAATGTTTCATCAGCTATAGCTGAACCCCGTCATATGCAAAAAAAACAACAAAAAAACAACGTAGGCCTGTCTTCACATCAGTGCCCGTCTCAGTTGTTCTCTCCTTTGCCCTTCATAGTGATGTAAAGACGCGCTGAATTGCATTTAAACTGACGGGGATGGGCTGAGGCTACTTATCTTGGGTGAAGAAACAGGGCTGTCTGCAACTCTGATAATGCTAGTCAAACCAAGAAAACAGGGGGGTGCAGTAAGTAGATAAGGGACCGTTTAGTTAAGCTTCTTACAGAGTGTGAGTGAGCACTCTGCGGTTTCTATTACATGGGCGCATGTGGGGATTAAACTGTCCCAGAGGACAGCAGGGGACTGAAGTTCACCTCCTCGGGTCAGTCACGGTCTGAGCCCCACCTCCTTAAATCGTGCCCTAATAGGAGTTCTATCTATCTATCTACCTATTTATCTATCTATCTATATATATATCTATATATCTATCTATCTATGCGCGCTTTTACGCAACACTTATCTCAGACTTCGCAAAAAAAAAGTTGTAAACATCAATGAGCGCGTGATTCCCGCCCATCAGGCCAAAAAGTTCTGAAAGACTGTTTGCCCCACCTCTTCTTTACTCACTCAAGGAGAAAGTAAACAGCTCGGCCGCACGAACCTTATCGCTCACAAGCAGGCGCGTAATAACCGCGCCGCGCTATCCATGGTATCTAAACACAAAACAAGTGAGAAGAGAGCCGCGGCAGATGTAATTGTGGCAGGCTGTTCTCCGGTGATGCAGGTGGACAGCAGAGGACCGGCGTCGTTCCGTTCCCAAAGAAGGCAAAAGGATGACATGTGAGCTCCTGAGCAGACTGTTGGCTCTTTGCGTGATATTTTGCGTCACGCAAGCAAGTTCCTCCGTCCAAGACGCACGAGATTTCGAGGAGAAAGGTAAGGTAACGTTTTCTGGGCTTTGTTATTAGTTATTAGAATGATCCTGACATGCCAGTCCACATGGTGTTCTTACGCTTTCCGATTTTACCCCCTCAGTGTCCATTCTCCTGAAAGAAGAAGGAGAAAACCCCAAATGCTTTGCTGAAGGGAGGAAAGACTTCACGTGCTTCTGGGAGGAAGATGAGGAGAGAGCTGGCTCTGTGGATCAGTACTCCTTTACATACGCCTACCAGTAAGTCACAGTCATTATTAGACACATTCTTCATCACTATGTGGTGATTTCTTTTTCATATTGCATACCCTACAGTGAAATTTCAGGATTAGTGGATCTGGGTGGTTAGAGGAGTTACTTTCAGGGTTTTTACAGATCCTTGGTGTCAGTCTAATATTAAAAAAAAAAAAAATCCACATACGCTTGATTAGATAAAAATAGTACAACGCACTATTACTGTCACTATATTTCTGTCTTTCTCTGTCCTGAGCAGAAATGAAAACAGCAGCAGGTGCCCGCTGAGAGCTGTCCCTGCAGCAGGTGGAAAAATGCTGTTTGTCTGCCATCTGAATCGAATTAAGATGTTTGTCCAAATGGACATCCAAGTTCATCGGGAGGGAATACCGATCCACAATCGCAGCCTTCTGATCGAGCTCGTCTGTAAGTGATTTTATTGCGACCTGTGCCAATGCCAACAAATTCTACTGAACTTTACAGCTAGATTAAAGGGATTTTTTTAAAATACATTTTTAGTCATTGTGAAGTGCACGTGTTGATTCTGCACTAACAGGAGTCAAAATGATAGCTAATTGGACTATGTACCTTAAAAAGAAAAAAAAATGTTTCTGCCTCCACAAATATGCAACAAACTCACTTACTGTAGGTTGAAAAACCTGCAATCACACTCTTGTACCAAGCATGCATGCAGCATCAAGGCATCTATAGATTCAGGGGAAGTGTTTCAGAGTAGGACCTTTTTGTGGGAAACACTCTTTCCTTCTCTGACGACTACATCTGTTCTACGGCAGTTCTTCTGGACCCTCCTGCTAATGTAACAGTGGGCAGCACAGGTCAGCAAGGCCAGCTGAATGTCAGCTGGGTGCCACCTCCTCTGAAATACATGGACGACAGCATGATGTACGAGGTCTTCTACGCTCTGGACGACAGCCACTTGGGGCAGGTAAAGCAGCCTCACCAATTCAAAGGTTAAACTTTGAGCAGTAGGTTTAATGGCTGGGTAGCACACTGATGTATACTGATGAGTTAAGGGCTATTTTGCAGGTTGAAGTGGCCCGAGCATGCTCAGAGTATATCTTGAGAGGCCTGCAGTCCGGTAGAAAGTACAAGGTGCGAGTCCGTGTAAAACTGGATGGGGTTAGCTACAATGGCTATTGGAGTGCCTGGAGTGACCCGGTGTTCATGGAAACACTTCCTGCAGGTGGGTATTCACACACATGTGCGTAACAAAAATGCATTATATATCCCGTAAGCACTGGCATTGCTTGAAAGGGGCTAAATGATGCCACATTTACTGTATTCAGAGATCTAATACACGTTGATCATTTTGTTCTTCCCCTAGAATTTGATCCACTCATCATCTCTCTGACGCTCATCATCTCTTTCATCTTCATTGTGCTGTGTCTGGCTATGCTCCTGTCCCATCACAGGTCAGTCAGCCTGGACCACACAAACAGATGGCTTATTGTCTGGGCTCAAAAAATGTTATTCGGGAATCTTAAGCAGTAATGATGGAAAACACAATTTGAGAGTTATATTTTGAGTCTGTTTCTCTTTTAGGTTTCTTATAAAGAAGATCTGGCCGGTTATTCCAACTCCTGACAGCAAATTTCAAGGTCTTTTTACCATTTATGGTGGGAACTTTCAGGTAAGAACAATACCAACAGTCTACAGTCATGCAGGCCAAGCCTTAGCCTGGCACAATGATGTTTTGAGCTAAATGCTAAAGTAACACGCTCACATCAACACTTTCATATTCTTTTTGTATTTTTGTACAGGAGTGGTTAGGGCAGACTAATGGAAGCTTGTGGTTGACGCCAGCGTTCATCTACTCAGAAGAATGCCCCTCTCCTCTGGAAGTACTCTCAGAGCTCAGCCTATGCCCCTCACTGCCCTCCCCACCTCTGCCACCCAAGGCCTCTAGAGCTTTGAGTGCAGTCAGGAACGACAACAGGGACTTGCAAAACGGACTTGAAGAGAGAGCGCTGTTGGACAGGGACAAATCAGATGGTGAGACAGATGGGCAGAGAGCCACACCAAATGACCACTGGTTATTGGACCGCTTACGGGCGCTCCACCAGCACACGGTCCCCGGCTCCCAGTCTTCTCTGCTGGAGTCTCAAGACACCTACGTCATCCTCAGTGCCAACAACAATGGCGAAGATGAGCGTGTGGATAGCAACCTTGAGGAAACCTTGCCCCTTGAGGTGCTTTTTGCCTCCAGAAAGACAGCATTGTGTGAATCTCACTCTGACCTGGGATCAGCGCCTCAAAGCTCAGGATCAGGTTGCATTTCTTCCCAGTCCAGCTTTGAGTACCCAAACCATGCCTGGATGCCCAAAGGCCCTGGGTACACCTACATGGCAGTTGCAGACTCTGGGGTCTCTATGGATTATAGCCCAATGAGCAGAGTTGACGACAATGGAAAAGTGGCTATCTACGCCAACGAGTACAAGAACACCATCCCTGCTCACAGGAATTCCTTCCTGCCAAGGCAGTACCCTGTCCATGATGATGGCTGACTGGGAGCTGAGCTGTTTTAAGGCAGGCTCGGTAAAGGGAATTTGGATATTCCCCAAAGGCTACATGGCTTCCCATCAACTGTTAAGAACGTAACTGGGGAGCTGACTGATCTCAGAGTGTAAGCTGAAGAACTACAGGAGTGAATTCAATGAGGAATTTTGTAAAACTTTCTATTAAGGGACACATATTCACCATTAAGTTTCTGAATAGCATGCATACTGGTAGCATACTGGTTATTAGTTATTATATAGCACTTTTTAATGCTGCATTCTGCACCACATTCTGAAAATATAAGTAATTTCTTAGACCTAGAGATTGGTTGGCAATCACCAGTTGCTACAGAAAAATGTCTAATCCTTTACGGGTTGGTGAGTGGTGGGGCCCTTCCACACTAAAAAGCCTGTAGGTTGATTAATGTGCATAGGTTCCATTCCCACTCAGTGGAAGAAGTGCAGCAGTACTCTATCTCCTTTATTAATGGATAACATATTTTTGTTATCATATTATGCTTAAGGCTTAGAATAACTATACTGCTTAAACATGTATAATTTTCAGCTGACAGAGCGTTTCCTTTTAACCTGCACAGAAAAAAATAACTTGCTCTTGGTTCTGTATTTTTAGTTTAAGTACAATTGTCAATATTTCAAGCTTCCAGTGCAGCATAACAGAATTTTAGGTGAACAAAACAGCGGAGTTGGCCTCTGGATTTCATGTCTTGTCAGGAGCAACGTGACTTGAACATTTCTTAGCTTACTTATTTAATTTTCATTTGTAGGATCAAACGTCAAGATTTAAGTGTCTGCAGTCTTTAATAAATTGTGTTGTTTTCCACATTTTAGAATTAAACTGTGAAATAGCACCAATTCAATCATCCAGCGGCCAGAAAATTGAAAACAAAACCCCTCTTTATTTTTTTTCCCCCTATACTATGGATATGCCAGCTAATAATCATGCTGGTGAGCAGTTCATGGCAAAGATGTTGCTTAATATAAAGTGATACCATATATACATATTTAAGCTAATTGTATTCTTTGAATGGCTATGGAGGTTCAAATATGCAGTAGACAAAAGAAAAGCTATTAACAGTATAAGCTAAGACTTTTTCTCTGCTCCTCTGTGAGAGTCAAGATAGTTCTCAAACTCAGCAATGTCTGTGAAAAGACTCAAATCAACAGTGAATAGAAACAGTTAGCCTTCCATACACCACCATTTTTGTCCAGTGTACAGCCAAGCTAGCACTGTGACTTTGTGCCAAGCTTTGTTTTTGGTAAAAAAAAAAGAAAAAAAAAAGTAGCATCTGCATGCTAACATGACAATGCTGGTGGTTGTCAGGTTATACCTAGCATGCTAACATTTTTTTTGTTAGCACTGAACACAAACCATACCTGAGTCTAAAAGGCTTTGAGTGCTCAGAGTAGAGCAGAAAAGAACCGGTCTACTTACCATCTAATAAGGATTTGATAGTATTTTTTTTTAAAAAGTTGTTCACAACTGAGCCATTCAGTTTCACAGCAGCCATTCTGATATAAAATCACAGGTAAACACAGGTGTATTTCATCATATTAATTAAGGCTTTGCACAATAAAACCCTGGCTTTAGTAACACCTGCTGTTACCTGCTATTTCCTGTCATAATGGCTGCTGTGGAACAGGCCTGTAACTGTTTTTCCAAGTCATACATTAGGCAAGACCAAATGTATATTAATCCAAAACTACAAATAAGCTTAGCTTGGCTAAAACCTACAGAGCTGTCTATTTTTGTTAATAATGTATTTATGAAAAAGCTGGCAGTCATCAACAGCTGTGAAAAAGTACACGCTGTTTCCATTCTAAGGTTTTAAATAACAGGTGTAAGTTAGTCTTTCACACACTGCTTCTGCATTTTGGTTTAGTTTGTATTAAACAATTAATGACGCAGTGTAATGTGTCATTTGCTGTTGTTCATTTGAGGTTTATTCATTTAAGAACTGGCAATGATCAGATTACATTTTTATGTCCCGATACATAAAACCTTAAAGCTGAGATAGGGTGTTCTTCCTCGTACACATAACTGCACATCTTAAGCAGGAACCGGAGGGATTGGGGTTAAGTTGGAAGTAATAAAAGTGTTTTTAGATGAACATTGCAATTACCGTTTTCTCAGTGAATTTTTAATGATGAAAAAATATAGAATTATATAATAATTCAAAAGACACCAATTTTATTTGACCCCCTGCAGTCGTCATGTTGGTATCATTTCCAAATTCACTGTACTTGTATATAATGCTTATTTTTCTTACATGTTTTATCACAGTTTTCTGAGAGAATGATCAAATCCATAAGTTGCTGCCATTTCCAAAAACACAAAATCCTGAAGTAGAAAAAAAATCCAGTCGCCACCACTGATGCAGGATGTGCAGAGAAGCTTCAAGATTCATTTTCAGCAACTGTGGCTGCTGGTACATTTCTCTCTTACCTGTCATGTTTATTTAATCACTACTGTCATCTGAAGAGCGCAGCATATATAGTGCAGTTTTAAAGTCAAACTGAATGATTTCCATACTTCTGCAAATCCTTGTTTGCTTTCGTTGCTTAAAAATATCCTACAAATGAAATGCCACTTACTCTGAAAGTACCTTTATGAACATTGCTGAATTATTTTATTCCATCAAAGTGTGAACAAAGTTCGCGTCTCAAAAACTGAAAACTAACTCGCCATCTTTCACACTTATAAGAGCTTTTTTTAATGATATGTAAAGGCTTTATCACCCACAAACAGGATCTAGCTCTGACTAGAAGGAACTCTCTAAAGTGTATTTCTTACTTAGACAGAATGTAGAAACTTTAATGGTAGAGTTTTATTAACTTCTATGTCTTTAATATTCAGAAACACTGAAAATAATTTGTAATTTATTTTCACTGTGATATCAGCTACTGAAGTATCAAGTTTCACATGTGATAAAAGAAAAAAAACCCAGAATATTACACACATTTATTTTCATTTACAAGTGTTTTATAGACTTTTTTGCTTTCTGTTGTTTTGCCTTGTTATAACGCACTCTCAGCTAAAAGTGTTGGAAAAACCACTGTTTCGTTAAAGACAATCACATTCTTTAGCGTCTGTGTAAAGACTGTTCATGTGTTTGATGAACCTTCATGTCATTTAAAATTCAAACTCATTAAATGTTGTACAGCTACAACTCTTGTGGTCCTTTTAACTGATATCCGAAAGGCAGAGCAGCAGATTTACATTCCATCAGTGATGTCAGCCTGGGTTTTTTTTGTTTGATAATCCCATGACACTAACGGAGCTGTCACAGCCCCTGTGCCTCTATACAAAATTCTCATTAAGCCAACTTAAACTCCATGAAACCATCAGGAAAAATGAAGAGCTGCCACTCTTGGGCTACACCTGAACTGTTACCACAGTCTTTGGTAAAAGAGGAGTCTGTGATTCCTCTCCCAGAAAAGTAAACATGCCACACTTCCTGTGCTGCAGCTGCTGTAGCTTGATAGCCTCGGTCCTGGTCCAGAGTACAGCGTACCTGGAAATAGCGGTTGAGTACATCAAGGATAGCATCGGTCGCAGAGGGATCCCCGCCAGTGTGCCCGGTGTTTACCTCCGACAGGAAAGAGGCAATGATGCGGCAGGGGGCTCAGCTCGACCCCCGCTGCTCCAGGACTTGTGTGAGAAAGGCAGCAGTGTCGCACAACAGCGCAGCAATGTGTGCGGCGCAGGACTGCTCCCCGGGGTGAAATCTACTTTGGTTGCCATCCCCAGGACCACTCAGGAAGCTCTCCAGTCTGTCGACTATGATGAGTGAAGGAGGTGTGGGGGATGTGTTGGTAGGCTCGTGAAGGCTGGCCACCTGCTGGAGGAGCTCTTCTACTGTCCTGGGATAGGAAAACTTGATTTTCTTTAAAATAACAAAAAAAAAAAAATCATGACAAACAAAATTAAAAGCTAAATTAGTCATGCTAGCTGGTCAACCACATGAGTTTTTCAAAATAAAAACCTTAGTGGTATACTTGAGCTACAATTAAGTATTTGTTTTCATTACTGGGTAATTGTTCAGGCAATGAAATAACACAGTGACACGATGATTTTTTGTTTCAGAGGAAAGAAAAACATATTTTTCACATTTTAGAAGCTTAGACCATCACCACCATTTATCACAATATCTGCTCCTTCATTTTCTGTCAACTGACAGATCAGAAAATTATTTTGGCATTGTTGTCTGCATGGTAATATAATCATAACCTGATACACAATATCTACAAAGGCTTAACAGAAAATTCTAACACTGTACCGTCTTCTGTTTAAGCCAAATTCATCTGACGTATTGTGATAAATGTTCTGATTGGTGTACACATTAGAGACGGGCATTTCAAGCAATAATACTTTATATTCACAAAGGGCAATAAATGCTGAGTTGTTCAGTTACATGAGATCACAGTAAAAAAAATAAATAAATAAGGGGGCTCACTTTCTGACTGCCATCAAGCATTTAAAAGTCATCTGTAATCACAGATATTAACAAGTCACTAATAAAATGTTGTAAATGTGTATTAAATGACTTATACAGTACTTGTACCTGTGGCAGTATGGCAGTGGCTGTTGTCTTTCTGTCGTGTTTCATTGATTTTAGTGGCCAAAAGGCAGTTTGACAAACGACTGAACTACATTAAAAGAGTTCAGTTATTTCTTATAATAAAGAAATATTTGTTTTCCTGAGCCAAAAAAGGTAAATAAATAACAAAAACGGAAAAAATGTATCACGTCTGCTAAAATGTTATCTAAATATTTCAGCTGGCGCGAAACAGGCCCATAAATTTGCTATATCCCTGTTATAAAATGTAAATAACATTTGTGGATTAGATGACCTGTAACTTCCTAAATAAAGACATAAATCGCATAAGAACAAGAAGGGAGGGCGACGACCATCAAAACATGCACAAAATAGGCACTTGAGTCACTAAATTATTGTTTACAATGAATACAGTGCCTTGTGTTCCAAATTTAAAACTATTCATATTACAAGACTTAAAACAAATTTGACCATAAAGCGACCTCTACCTTAAGATTTTCAGGGCTCAGGTTGGGAACGCATCTCTGCAGAGACACCGGAAGGCTCTGAATCTGAGTCTGGGTGAAGAAGATCACTTTTATGCCCATCTCCACGGCAGCTGTCACGGCCGCCAGCAACAGCACGGAGCGGCTGATGCTGTGGTCTCCGACCACCAAGGTGCTGCAGGTCGGAGGACTAACTGTGAAGTCCTTCTTTAAACCGGATTGTGACATAAAAGTCCTAAAAACAAGTGTCAAAATATCCGCCATGTCTCATAATCCGACAATCAGCACTTGTTTGCCCGATAGTGATGCTCAGGCTCAAGGTTCCCGCGTTTGTTTACATGCTACACGGTAGTGTTCGTGCTGCTGCGGTCCGGGTGGAACGCACTATATTTATTGTCCCGTTCCGCCGCGTGTCTCGGTCTACATACTGCATATTTCTGGAGGCATTTCATCTGTATGTTCGCGTGTCTTCTTAAAAATATATTCGATATTGATAACGCAAAGTTTACGAACCTATAGCGCGTGGAAGACGAGCTCAAAATGCGGTAATAACAGTGCTTCCTGTGAAGCCTGACACAACTTCCGGCTTGTCGGCTAACCACAGCATCAGCTGTTATCGCCAAGATGGCGCATCAGCTGGCAGAGGTAGAGGCTCCCCTGGACGCTAACCAAGCCGGGGAGCAAGGAAAGGGTGTTTTGAGGCGCTGCAGGGGGCGACCCAGGCTCACAGACTCCGACCGAGCACAGAGGCGTCTTGAATCCAGGAAGAAGTATGATGTCAGGAGGGTGTACCTCGGAGAGTCGCACAAGCTGTGGAGTGAGCTTCGCAGGCGGACCAGTCTGAGCGACGCAGGGCTGGCAGAGTACCTCATCCTGCTCAACTCCACCTATGGAGAAAAATACCAGCAGAAATACTGCGGGTAAGAATGCGCTGTAGACACGTTATCTAACCAAAGCAGGTGGTATATAATATTGACTGGTTGTTTATTCTGTTAGATGATAACTAGTTTTCATCTTTCTTCTTCTGACTGGACTCTGCCAGAGTACATTATCATGACGCACAGATCAAAAGAACCCCTGTTTATCTTATACTGGGCCTTGGTGCAGTCGTTTTGTTCATCCTATGTCTGAAACAAGCTCTTTTATTCTCCGTCCCCCTCCCTTTAAGCCAATGCTTTTCTGATTTGCTGCCCATACCAAACAGAAGGTCTGAACGGCAGGTGGGAGGGGCATCTGTGCTCACAGCCAGACCTGTGTGAAAGTTGACCATATTAGGGATATCCACTCTTACTGGCGTCATACAGAGCCAAGAGTAGAAGGAAAAACAGTTGGGGAAAAAAGAGGTCTGAGCTTTTGATTCACAGGGGTCACTTGGACATACACTGACTTCATTGTTTGAGACCATAAGTAATATGACCATAATCGACAGTCAACTTTAAATGAGTAGGTGATTTATTGTACCTAATCTGACTTGTCCAAATGTGTTTCTGTATTACAGAAAGAAGATTGCCCCAGAAGTCTCAGTAGAACAGAAAGGAGGTGTGTGAAGCCATTGTTACGTGGACATATTTCCAAAATCATCTACATAGTGTTTGGGGTTGGTAGCTGGTAGTTCTCAAGCTGATTACCAGGTCCAAAGTTTTCACAAAGACCTAGAAGAACAGCTTTTAGCTATTAGGACACATCAACAATATTGTTGTTCACCACCTGCAGTATTTTCCAGATTTGCATCCCTGCAATTTCCTTTCACCAAAAATAACTTGCAATTGAAGGGTTGCTGTTTTGACTCAGTGGAGGAGATCTATTGCAATTGCTAGGATGTCAAACCAGGACTTCCAGGGAGCGATCTGAAATAGGCAGCAGTGTTGCAGAGGTGCACAAGGAGGAAACCTTGCAGGCAATGGTGGCCATATTTAAATCTGCTATGTTTTTCTGTTTACTTTTTATGCATGTTTAAGCTGACATTTTCATTTTTTATTCTTCTTTGCTAGGCAGAAGTCAACTTTTATATGAAATATTACTGTGTGTGTCAAATGTGTGTTAGTTGCATGAAATATGGTTAATCTCAGTCTCTAAAATGTGTATGTCCAGCAAAAGTTCATCCACCTGTCAACTCCTGTCATGCCCCCACCCTCCACAGATAGGAAGCAGCGTGTGTCCAGCCTCCAAAGTCTGGTGTGTTGGTACCAGGAGCACTCGCGCTCTTGCCCGCACGAGCCCCAGCTCAGAGCTCTGGAGTCCCAGTCGAACTTCTCCACCTCTGCAATCTGGCAATGTGAAGCCAACCACTCGTTTGTGCAATACCTTTTCTCGCCTCTAGGGGAGGCGAGTGACTCTGAGCATGAGGAGGGAGTGAACGGGGACAGCGATGGGGAGCGTGCAGTCAAAACAGACGTGCCTGTAGCAAAAACCATAGTAAGCAGGAAGAGAAGGAAGGAGGCTCAGAAACAGTTTAAAGGTGTGTGTACACTCATACGTTCAGTATTTGTTTTATTTTGGAGACATCACAAGTAGTTCAGTAAATCCTAAAATTCTTAATGATCAACTTGCTCTTTTATTTCTCATCTTCCTTTTGTAGATGTGGGAGAAAATGTGGATGTTTCTGAGGTACTTGATGAAACTGTGAGCCAGGTAGAAGAGGCTTTAACCCCAAACCATGAGCCCAGCATAGTGGCCTCTTCCAAGGATGCTCCACTGACAGGAGAGCCCATCTGGGAGGTGGAGATGGTGCAGCAGCAAAGCTCCCTCACAGGAGCTTTTCACTCTGCCCCTGCAGACCAAGAGGAGGAGACTGAGGATCTGAGGGAAGGTAAGGATGGAGGGGAAGGAGAAAGGCTCAGAGAAGAGGAAGTCAGGACTGTTGGGCATGATTACGAGTGCGTCATGACGGCATCCTTAGCTGATGAACTTGACAAGTCCGATGAGGACTTGGTGCTGTCACGGAGCCTGAGTGGCTCGTTGCGACTGGGTGCTCAGCCAGAACTGTCAGTCCCACCATCCATGGAGGCCCAAGAGCAGAGCGAACTGTTTGAGCCTCAGACTCTGCAGACGGTGGTGACCAGCTGTGAGATTCCTGACCAGAGGACGGCCTTGGAGGGCTCACAGGTGGGTAAACGAGTATCTCACAGAGATGAAACTGCAGGTATCAAGGAATGTAATGCTCTTTTTCATTAACTATGTTTCCCCTTCATCCCTAGTTAATTATCATCACTGGCCCCAGCTACGAGGCCCTGGCATCTGAGGGAATCCAGCTCAACATGGGAGGCGGAAATGTGGAGGAAGTCACCTGCACCGTCATCGGGGGTGTCACCTACAACCAGGTGTGCACGTCTGACTCAAAAATCAGAACAGCAGAGGACGAGGACTCCATGACAGGTGCGCTACTTTTGAACTTGAATGTCGTGGACTTCCAGATGAAATGCAGATAAAAGAACTTATAATAAACATATATACATCTAAGGGCCCCTCACTTGTTTGGCAGTGTTACCTTTTGATGTTAAATAAAACCAGTAAATAATGCAGTAGATAATTCAGTATGCTTATGAACACAGCTAATTTTAGACAAGCAAGAAAGTCACCATCGGGGCATCAAGGGTGTCGTATATACAAAATAACACACTTCTGTCTAAAATGAATCTAAACAAATTTGTCACTTTGGCCATTAAGTATTTGCCTCAAGGCTTCTGCAGCAGTAAATCTGTTAGCTGTGATTCACTGAAAAGCATTACAATGTTGTGATTAGAAGTAAAAATGTATTTAATGTCAAGACGTACATTTTTCGGGGTCATAAATGACCCCACGCAACTTTCCAATGTCTTGCACTAATGGATCAGTTCCTGTAAAAACTTTAAAAAGTTTGAAGCAGAATGACAAATTTGTGTCAGGAAATATTTTTTACAATTAAACAGTTCACTACGGCTCATATAGATATATGGCTGGGGTGATGAGTGACCCCACTCAGTCTCTTGAAGTTTAAAAAGGTTTGTACAACTTTGCTCAGAACAGATGAGTAGCGCTTCAAGGTCAGCTGCTCAGGGTTAATGTGGAGTCGTCTTTTTCACTCACGTCCAAGAGTTTAGGTTCCCAACACTTTAGAAGACTGTGTTGATTTTTCATATCCTTTAATGTAGATAAAAGGATCACACAACAAGTTGGTATGTTGTATAAAATGTAAAGAAAAACAAGTCTCATGAACTCATTTTATTCACAATAGAACACAGAAAACATATTTAAACTTAGAAAATGGATCATTTTCTGCAGGCAGGCCAGTTCACCATGCTGTTGTAATAGCTGTAATATACAGTTTAGCATTGTTTTGCTGAGGCCTTCACTGAAAAAGGCGTCATCTGAGAGGCAGGATTTTGAACTAACAGCTGATAACAAGTCAGATGGCCCCTCTTCTGTTTACTCCAGCAGACGTGGTGTCCATGCTTTCCAAAAAAGATGTTACATTTCGATTCATCTGACCACAGAAGAGTGTTCTGCTTTGACTCAGTTTATTTTAAATGAGCTTTGGTCCAGAGACGACAGCAGGTTCATGTAGAGCTTTAGCCTTCATTTGTGGATGGCACAGTGAACTGTGCTCGCAGACGAGGATTTCTGGAAGTGTTCCAGAGCCCATGCAGTGATTTCTGTGACCGAATCAGGCATGTTTTTAATGCAGTGCCGCCCGAGGGCCCCAAAATGACAGACATCCACAAAGAGCAATTTCAACTAATCTAGAAGACTTTGAACACATTTCTGCTCACTAAAGAGACACATGGAGCACATTTTTGTGTCTGGTCACACCCCCACCTGCGTTTCAGCAGGCTACCGTCGCTCCACACAGTTTCTCCTTCCTAGAAAATATCAGTCTGTTCTGGGAACGCAGTCAGTTATTCAGATATGATGGCATACATTCAAACAAACTCAGAGTAAAACTTCCTCAAAAGTCTCCTATGGTATTATCTACTCGTGTACTCCTACTGCAGCATCACAGCCCACTCAGTCTGACCAGTCCCGCTACTGCCGTCATCATCTGGGTCCTAATGCCAGCCCTAATCGATCCCCACGTATTCCAACTGACAAGACCCTGTGTAAACATTATAAATTCCCATATTTGGAGCTCTTCATCTTATAACATAAATCCCAGTATCTTTGATCCTTTGAACTCCTCACAGTCTGCAGTTATTAATACATCACTATATAACTTTCCCGAACCACTTAATCATATTAAAGTAATAATTACCAACAGACCAGCCATCAACAGGAAGCCAGTAAGCACACTGAGTTTATGTATAGTGAAATATAGTGCCACTTACTTTTCCAGCCTTTTGGTGCCCACGTCGCCAACTTTTTTGAGATGTGTTGCTGCCATCAAATTTTAAATGAGTTCATATTTCTCATGAAGGGCTTACTGCAAAGCATTGTATTCTGTTTTTATTTACATTTATATACAGTGTCCCAGCATATTCAGAATCAGGGTTCTACTTATCAATTGCATGCCTGTTATATCAAAGTAACTTTAGTTCCTTTAGAATCCCTTCAGTATTGTAGTAAGTAAAGTGTCATTAAAATGATGGTGTTTCGTGTTTGAAGTGTAACATTTGTTAAGTGAGACGAAGAAGCTCTGAAGAAGTTTGCGAGTTATAAGTTTGGCTTCTCCAGAATGAAAACGTGGAAATCAACAGTAAAATCTCTGACACTTCACATCTTAGAGACCTGGGAGCATTTTGTAAAATGTAAGGTTCTTATGGGAGGAATAAACACACAAATTTTGGGGCTCATTTCCACTTTTAAAAGATGCTCACAGTTGTCTGCTCCACTAAGACTTCTGCAGGCTGACTCTGTGAGAGACGCTGTCACGTGTCAGCAACTGAACTTACTGATCTGACCTTCCACTGTTTTTGTTTCGGGTTATCTGCAATCTGCAAATTCAGAGGAACCATGTTTGCATAGGTTTGAATGATGTTGCTTTTATGCAAACACCCCTTCCTCTTTGATGAAACACAGAACTTGGATGTTTTGATCTGTACATGAAATGGAACTCTGACTTAAGCGATCACAGGCTGATCAGTTTGTTTGTTTTTCACATACGGACAGCAGTTTTGATTGATACTTTGCAAAATAACTGTTTTGCATGTATTTCAGGTGCATTTTAGCATCACTGCTAGTTGTGGTTATAAACTTAAGTTTAGTTAAACATGAAGTTCATGATTACCTTTACGAATCTGTGTTCTCCTGCAACACTTTCGACTGAATCCAGCCAGCACCTCGCACTCCTGAGAGAGTATCTGAGTGAAATGTACACTGATTTGCATTTTTTTTTTCACTGAACATTGGATGGTGACTTAAATTATATGAATTTTGTTCCCTTCCTTATGCCCAGCACTGAGATTTGACTGATAGGAGTCTGGATGTCTCTAAAAGAATTTCTCCAATGTTTCCCTGCAGGTTTGAGTGACAAGCAGCTGCTGCAGCCCAGTGTTGATACTTTGGAGCTGAGTAGTGACAGACAGCTGCAGAGGAGTCTGAACAGGTTTGAGATACTCAACAGTGTAGCTCAGTTACTAAGTTACTTTCTTTATTGTGCCGTTAAGTCCACTGAGTCTGTTTTTGCAGTGTCAGGTCAAAGAGAAGCAGACGAGGCCCGGTTATCGAGGCTGATGGGATGCTCAAGATGTTCCACTGTCCATACGAGGGCTGCAGTCAGGTCTATGTAGCGATTAGCAGCTTTCAGGTAAAGTTATTTGAGTTGTGCTCTGCGTTTTCACCTCTTGGTGAATTTGGGGTGGGAGAGGTTTGCGCTCTACTAGAAGAGTCCTTCTAGTTTAGGACAAGTTCTTTTTGTAGCTTCTGTTTCTTCATGCAACATCTAAATGTCTGTTCTCTGTAGAATCACGTGAACCTAGTCCACAGGAAAGGAAGGACCAAGGTTTGCCCTCACCCTGGCTGTGGAAAAAAATTCTACCTGTCGAACCATTCTGCATCGCCACATGATCATCCATTCGGCTCAGCCTGCAAATATTCTGCGTATTGCCAGAATATCGTCTGATTATACTTCCAAATGTAAACGGGACTTTTCTACAGGGGTTAGAGACTTTATCTGTGAGACTTGTGGAAAGTCATTCAAACGCAAAAATCATCTGGAGGTTCACAGGCGGACCCACACAGGAGAAACGCCTCTTCAGTAAGTTACTAATGCTACAGACAGTTCCTGTTGTTGGTGATGAAACCCTCAGAAGTTCAGCTCTCTGTTGCTTTATACTGGAGTTAAAATGAGTGATTGTTGAGTCACTGGACTCTCTGGGAGCTAAATTTATTATATGGCCCCAAATATTACCATTCTCACTTGTTATTTCCTGTTTACATCTTGTCACACTCGTCATCATCATCTGTCAGATGTGAAATCTGCGGCTACCAGTGTCGTCAGCGTGCATCTCTGAACTGGCACATGAAGAAACACACTCCAGAGGCCCACTACAACTTCACCTGTGAGTTCTGTGACAAGAGGTTCGAGAAACTGGACAGTGTCAAATTCCACAAGCTAAAGAGCCACCCAGACAAGCAGGCGACCTGAGGTGTTTGGACACTGCTAATACAAGCTTAGCCATTACTGGCTGGGCCTTCTGAGACCTAAGGAAGACTTCCAGTGAAGAGAAGGACTTTGCTGTTTCTGTCTTGCCTTGCATGTCCAGGACAGTGAACATCACCGGTGTTCTCACAGGCTGAGGATGAAGGCAGAAGGCTAACAGCTGTGCAGGACACAAGCTGTGTCAGAATCAGAAGCTAATTTCTACTTATTTTCATTTGTTAAACATCTAGAGTGATTACTAAATGTTTCAAGCAATTTTTTGCTTACCAGACTTAGCAAAATCGGTCAGGATTAACTTTAGTATGTTTTTCTTTTTCAGGACTATCTCCAAAATTAAAAAAGAAGTGTTTAAGCATAACTGTGCACATTAGCAAGGCCAGCTAACTAGCTTAGTAGAAATCATTGCTTTCCAAGCTAGTTGAGTTTTACACTTTAATCATTATTTGGGGGTTAGAGAAGAAAAGTGCACATTCATGACCAGCCTTACACTGTGTAGTATTTCCCCACTCTGTGGGAGCCGATTCAGGATGCTGCTAGAGCTGAGATTGGCTAATTGTAGCACCTGTGTGTTTATTGGACCCGAGGAACATTCCAGCAGATGTTTTTTGGGCAAACATACTGCTTTCCTCTGGCTTAGATGGACAGCCAAGTAAAAGTAAATCTTTTTGTAGGCCCTGGAAAGTGTTCTCCAACTGTGAATGAACGATCCCGTTTCAAGAATGAACGAATTTCATCTTTCAGCGGTTTCAGAATATGTATGAATGAAGACATGCACATCACATCGCTTACGCTGCAAAACTCCTTTTTTCTCCCAAAGCTCAGAAGAGTCCTGGATCTGCTTAGTTACTGATAGCTTTCCATTTTCAGGTGTAATTTAGTCAGCACAAAGTACACACTTTCCAGTCTTCAGCATGTCTCAACACAAATGACTCAAAGCAAAAACAAACAAACAAACAAACAAACAAACAAAAAAAACAGCTGAAGAGACAAGATAACAGTTAAAGAAGATTCAAGCAGAGTGCCACAAAAATTCAACCATAATTGAAGGTTGAACTATCAAAAAGTGCTGATTAAAGGAATGCTTCACTGAACCTGCTGGACTGGCTTCATGGCTTCTGGACATGAAGCTACTGTTGACACCCACATGTAGCGCACACGCAGGCCCTATTCCTAAAACACACACACCAGTACTCAGCATCACCACTGTTGCCCCTGTAGCGCACCTTTAGTTAAATGTTGTTAATAACAGCAAAGCAGCTGAAACTGGTTAACAGCCCCCTCTGAATTGATGCTACACTCGGATTAAAAAGTGTTCCTCTGATTTCTTTGAGCAGTGTATAACAGGCCTTTCAGGGATAACTCCAGTAACTGATTTAGTTGCTCTCTTGCCCATTTGTAATGCAGACCTTAGACTGTTATGAACCTGTGACCTTAAAGCTAAATCTCAAATTAAACTGTTTTTCAAACTTGATAACCAGCCTGCACAACCACAGCAAACATTATCTGTATCTGCTGTGTATGACTCCCCATGATAACTAAACTGAAGGGAATGTGTATAATCTATGATGTGGTCCTTCCTGTTTACAAAAAAACAATTGATTTACTATTAAGAATAACTTTATGTATGATTATTATCTTCCTCTGACTGTTATAAACATGATGTTATCACAGTTTTATTCGGAACATGCAGTAGTTTATCAGGAAAAAAATGATGTGGCCAGACAACAATGAGCCACACCACATGCTGCATGCGCCTCGTCACAACAGCAGCCTGCGCAACCTGTTTTCATCTCGATGATCACAGATGAAAGACAACGTGTCTTTGTTTCACCCTCATCTGCTTAAAGACTGCACCTTTTGTACTGTGTCTACAACCGGAGGTTACAGGAGCTGATACGTCCCCACAGACGGTGACATCTAAAGATGTTTGCAGGGCACAAAAGCAGCAGCGGATCAATTGTAAAGTTGCAGACAGCAGAACGGTGAAACGGGGTTAAGAGGCCGAAACCTGGGAGGGGAAATGTATCCTGCCCGGTGACAGAAGAGCGACAACGGGCAGTCTCTTCATTGAGAAGCAGCAAACTCATATAAAATATACTTTTGTCAGCGTGTGTGTTGAACAGTCTTTTTATAGAGCATTGCTCAAAAACAGCAGCTTAATAAAAGCAGGCCGGTCTATTGAAAGAACAGGGAGAGTTCTCAGAGCGATGTGGTGTGCTTTGTAAATAAAGCACCGCCATTTGTGATGCTTTATTTTTGCTTGTGTTGAAAGAACGATTCCAAAATAAAACAGCTACACATGTGAGAGGCAAGAAACAGTGTCAAATATTCCAGAATAAAACTGGTTATTATACCTTTATTTTGCATTTGTTTTGAATTTCATTTTGAATTTCGAGTTTTCATGAATATTTGATAACATTTCCAACTCTCTGAAAAGTGTCCATGAATTTAAGAATATCTCAGTATTTGTATGTTCCTCTTTAGCTTTAATGACAGATGTAACGCCAGCATTATCTGACAGTGTTCCGAAGATCCTCTTACAAGCCAGGAACATTTGGCTTTCTCCATTTTCAAGTGCCCCCGCAAATATTCAGTGGCATCAAGGTTGGGCGACTGCATAGGAAAGATCCATGAGCGGAGGCACTCACTGGTCTGTGCTCTTCAAATAGTTCACATTGAATATTTTCAGTATTGTGAGCACACTTGAAGGGGACACCTGCACTGTGTCAAACAGGAGAAATGACAATTGTGCAAAAAAAAAAAAAAAAGATTAAAAACTGTCCAAAGTTCTTTAGTAAGAATGGTTTTGTTCTGCATGAACAGTGATGCTTCATGCACAATTTTCTCATCCTTTAGATCTTCAGCCTACATGTATTTTTTTTAAGAGCATGGCAAAAGGAACAAGTGCTGCATGTTGATTTACTTAAACAAATCCAGTATAAGTTGATGAAATCCACCCAAGTTTAATCTGAAGCTGCTTCAACAGAAAGATGTAAGTCAAGGAAATCTAATTTTGACTTAGTCACTAATCTGCTTTGTCTGAATGCTGATCTTGAAATAGTGTTGGATTGGTTCAATCCATTGTCAAATGAAAACATGGCAGACTGAGACTTTTGAAGCCCACTGTAATTGTGAAAAGCAGATATAGTGACTCATAATGGTATAATGACAGGTACATTATTGAGACAAATGTTTTAATCTCAATAAAGTTCTTGGAACAAAAAAAAAACATATTGTGGAGTGGTTGTAGCTCAGGATTTAGAGCAGGTCATTGACTAATTAGAAGGTTGGTGGTTTGAGCCCTGGCTGCATGCCAAAGTATCCTTGGGCAAGATACTGAACCCTAAGTCACTCCCAGTGTGTTCATCTGAGTGTGAATGTTAGAGAGAAAGCACTTAGGTGTAGAAGTGTTTGTATGAATGGGTGTGTGAATGAGACCTGTTGTGTACAGCACTTTGAGTGCTCGAGTGGAACAGTGCTTTATGAGAACCAGTCCATTTACCAAGATTGATTACATGTGCATGTATTAATTTTCTCACAGTTTATACAAATTATACTGTGAATGTCTGAAAAAGCTTTTGCTTAAAGTTCTGACGTATAAAACTGACATTTTTAAACTATTTCAGTTTTCTATTTTCAAATCAATAGGACTACCTCTAATCTGCAATGTGCCAGTAAAGACAGTGATTTTTAAACTTAGGTTCCCTATGCAATACTAGCATTTACTAGTGTTTATAAACAGCTTTAATGCTGAGATTAAATGCATGGTTTAAAACACAAGAAAAATACAAAATCCCCAAAACCAAGGCACAAACAACGACCACAATACAAACCTTGGATTAAAAAAAAGGAGAAAACTCAGAAGGACAAGACACACAACTTGTGGGAGACATCAACAACAACATGACAAAGGACATGCATGCAGACAATATATACACACACAAAGTAACGAGACAACAGGAAAACGCCGGGAAGGACACTAAGGAGACAGGTGAAGCAAAACTGAACACAATACACAGGAAGCAGGAGACCGTAAAAATAAAACAGGAAGAGACCAAACATGATACAAACGCAGACTTGACACAACACAGCGAATACAACTAAGTACTGAGCACATGAGACAAGAGACAGTTGCACAGAGGGGCAAAGTAGACACTGGGTCACAGAGACACAGGGAGGACAAGAAGAACAAAGGGAAAGAGAAACGCAATACTAATAATTATAACAGAATTCAAAAACGATAGCAAACTAAGAATGTAAGCAAACTTAGAAACCGCAGAAATATAACAAAGTTTTTGTGCAGTCTCTTTCTTATTGCTGAATCATGACCTCCTTACCCACTCATCGATGTGTGTCAGCCGCTCCTGGGAAGGTTCTTTTAGCCTACATCATTTTGTCAGAAAATGAAGCAAAAGTCAGTCATAAGGGGAGATTTTTCAGCGCCACTGGGCAGTTCGGCAGCAGAGATAGGAATAAAACTAATATTAACCTGTTCAATATACACCAAGCTGAAGAAACCTGCAGGCATGAGTTCATCCTTCAGGGTTTACGCCTGCTTTGATGAGACGTTTTGTTCTGTGACAGGGTCAGAGCACAATATTGCTTTTCAGGTCAGGTTTTGAGCTGGTATTGGATGTTGGGTAACTGCCAGTCAAAGTTTTATCTGCTGCTGATGTGACAGAGGCCAAGGAAGCCAAAGGAGTCTCTAAACCCAACAATGAAATTTCATTTGTTCTATTTTGCAATTATATAAAAAAGTGAACCCTAAAGCAGTTTCATCAGTCGGGATTCCACATGAGCCGTTCTGACCCATAGTGGGCTAAAGTCTGTTTTATAGAGTTCTTCTAAAGGAACACTGAGGCTTTTGTGTTTGTGTCGCTATTCTGAATGAACAAATATAGCTATCCTTAATAATTCTACATACATTAGTCATCATTTGGTAGGAATTTCTGAGTATCAAGGTTTTATTTAACATGGGGTGAGGAGGTGAATATGGGGGGGGGGTGAATAATGATAAGGACAAGCATGTAAATAACCTTTCATACGAATGACTCACGTTACAAACATCAGGACAAAAATGAAAACTTTGGTGAAAATAAAGAATGTCACTGAGAACTGGTGTTTCCATTCTGCTTTTCAAAGTCAAAAAGAGTCAAATTAACAGCTCTACCTGGCAACCCAGTGTCATGATGTCAGTGTGGGCAAAGAACGGTATGCTCTCTACCTTGTGCCAAAGCTAATCGCCAAACCACAGCCACCACTCAGGCAGCAAAACCAGTGAATAATACCAGTGTGACGATATGGAAGGCACGGGGTCTTGGTGTTCCCAGTGACTGTTGGGTCTCAGTCTCAAATAAAAACCTATGTTTGACTTGGCTGTTTTTGGCTTTTGCTCACCACAGTCAGGCTTCTCTGGTTTTACGAAAGGCAACTGCGGAGTGAGTCATGGAGGTGAGAGAGGAGAAATACACTGCTGCAGGAGGGTTCCAGGATCACCTTCTGACCGATAATGTGCAGATATACTCCTCTGTCACTGTCTCTTGGCTTGTGATCTTCTCTCAAGTTATATAACTAAACCAAAGACTGATAAAAAACATGGAAATGAGAGTGCTTTAAAAACTGAGCATGGCTGGAAGTATGCAGAGGATCCAAACTGAGCAGGCAGATGTTATATAAATGCTCAAAGAGCCTTTACATTATGCAATGAAGATAAAGATGTTAAATCAATTATAGCTTCAATGCTATTTTTAAAGAAGCAGAGTTGGTACCGCAGCTTACTCCAAGCTTTTCTGATAGTTGGAAACATTTTCCATGGAGCTCCATCTGTAAATGTAGGTTTTATTGTTACTAGCAAAAAAATGCAATTTCTCACCCTGCAGAATTAAAATGCAGAACAACACACATTTGTCTTTTGATGCACCAATTTGTGTCTTTTTTGCAGTTTAATAAAAAAATATTTATGTGAGGGAAAACACAAACATCAAACACAAAAATCTATTATAATTTATCTTCTAGAGGACCTTAATGGCTTGGATGCTGTTTCAAACTTCTGCCAATGTTTCTGAAAAACATGTCTTTCTTTAAGATTAGTTACTAAATTACCAATAACTCAATAGAAGCGGCTTACAGCTTAGGTAGTTTGATTTTCATTGAGAAAAATATCCTACTATCAGATCTTGTGGCCCTTTCTCATTCTGGTTATCAAACTGCCTGCATGGTCACAGCATCAATGTATTATCAGTGTGTGTGTGTGTGTGTGTGTGTGTGTGTGTGTGTGTGTGTGTGTGTGTGTGTGTGAGGGAGAGAGAGAGAGAGAATAATTAGATATACCACAAAAGATTCCATGAAGAAGAAAATGTTTTTGTAGCAAAAATAAATATAGATTACGGTGAGATCTCTAATGATTATGTTAACAAAGAAGCACCTCCACCTCTTCATTGCCTCATGAAGCTGACAGACAACCAGACAGGAGCATCACTCACATTGGCAGTCCGGGGGCTGGAGCGAGACGGGGCAGATGAAACTTCCTGCTGAAGCAGACTGTCAGGGGAGCAGCCTCTGCTGACTCAGGCAAGGGAAAACGAAGCCAGATGTGTGATGTCCCCACCTTCTACGCTGCTCCACACGCTTTAATTAAATCAGCCAGAGGAGATAAAACTCTGCTGTTGCACAACTGTTGCATAAGTTGGAGTTTATAGGCAATGAGGGGCAGCATGGAACACACAGGCTTCAGATTTAAACACAGCTTTCATGGGGACATTTAAAAACATGTCTGCATTAGTTGTACTCTTACAGCATTCTGCATTAAATGTCTGTACACACAGGTTATATGCATGATGTTAATAACTTAGGAATGTAGTGCATAATGCTCAGGGCTGATTTCTAGCACTCGCGGCTGTATCGCTGCATGTAGTGATGGATTTTTAGTGAAGCAAAAGAAATGTCTAACTATTCCTTTAATTCTGAAAAAACTAACTTACATACAAAGTACATTACAAAGTTCTTCCACTACATAACTTAACTCAAATAACAATCATATATGTGCCCAGAGCCGGTTGCTTCTCTGATTTCAGCTAGAAACTTCACTGGGGGTCGAAGAGGCAACCTCAACTCAGAGCAGCATGAGTGAAATAATATCCGAGCCACCTCAAAACTTCTTGATCCTTTCAGGCCAGTCAGACAGGAAGTGCTTTAATCATTGCTTCCTGCACTGCCTTGTTTTGTCTGCAGGAGAAGAAGGAGAGAAGTAGAGAGTAATTCATCCAGCAGCTGCTGCAGCAGGATCGGTGTCTCAGCTTAGCAGCAGAGCCTGGCTGGTTTGGCTTCAGCCCCTCTCTACTCTGTGACCCTCATAGAATAACCAGGTATAAGAACTGAATGTATTCTTCATGACTGGCTGTATATTTGGACTTGTAGTGCTGCAGAAAGCTCTTTTTAAATTACTGCACTAATCATCACAAAAAGAGCTTCAAAGATCTACAAAAAGACAGTTCTGGAGTTGCCACCTGCATATTGTCTTTGAACCCTCTCAGGTCCAGAGCTCTCTGCTGAGCCCGTCCTGTTTTATTTTCAGGTTCACTGAAAACATTACTCAATTGTACTCAACTGTTCTGTCTTCTTTGTCCCCACACCCCCAAACTGGTCATGGCAGATAGCTGCTCCTCCCTGAGCGTGCTGACAGGCTGCTGATTGGTTTTTCCATAATGATACCATTTTTTTTTAGGGCTGTCTTTGTTTAAGAATAATTATAAAAGGCCATGAAGTAAAAGGTAGTGGATGGAAGACATAATATTATTGCTGTTTCCCCTGATAATTCCCCACTGTGTGGGATCATATGAACTGCTGAGCATATTATATGACACATGAGCAAAATATCTCACAAAAACACACCTCATGACTTTTGGGGGTTTTGGCTTCAATGTTTTGACTATCATATCTTCCCACTGGCCTTTCATTGTTTTCCATCACATTTGTGGGTGAATTTCTGACCTGAGCATCTCACCAGGCACACTATCATTAATAAATATCAACTGAAGACAAACCTGACAATAGACACTGAGACACTGTTAACTGAGGCATGAACTCACCACACATTTATCTCCAAGAACCCATTTTCTGACACATGACACCCTACTGACATTACAGGGACATATAAAGTATGCAGAGAGCGATGGCTTTTATAGCTTTCAGCTGTTTAAAAAAATGGCTTTGATAGATGACTATATGGAAAAAGCAATGGAAATGAAAGCCACCCTATTCTTCTTTAATGCAGCATGAGCTCTACATGCTTCTCTTCAGCCCAACAGTCCAAACAGCACTTTGGAGCAGCGTATAGTTATTCCAAACTGCATACGTTATTTAATATTTAAACAGTTTTGACCAACCATTCATACATTCAGTATAGCTGTACTAAGTAATGTTTCATGCTTGTTGTAAACTAGCAAGACTTAGTTTTTCTCTACTGTTAAAGCCTAAGTGTCATAATTTTACCCTAAACCACAGACATCTGTATTCACTAATATCTGATTGATAGAAAAGCCTTTAAAGAGCAGTTACTGACACTGGATAATCTACATCTTCTGCAGTAGCCAGACAGCTGTGGTTGCAATGTGGATCCAGGGTCGCAAGTGTGACGCACACAAAGTTAGAACCTATAACTTTCAATAAATAATGTAGCAATAATCAGTCACAGTCTTGCACATATAAGCTTGCATGCTGTGGTCTATAGCTCCGTCAGTTAACGCTGTTGTAGGTGTTGAATCTGGGTTCATTTGTTGATACATTTGGAAATGTGGGAAGAACATACGGAGGTTTCACAAAGCTGTAGCGATGAGCGGGGGTGTACTTTAACTTGACTGACAGTCCAAGCTATGACACACACTAGTGGTGGTTGTTGTATTGTTAACCTGTCAGATAAATCAAGGCCAAGGCAATGCCAACCAAAGTAAGAATCTGGTTAGACACCATGTTTCTAAGATTTTTAGGACCAAGCACAATAACCTTAGTTTTGTCTGAATTTAGAAGCAGGAAATTAGAGGTCATCCGGGCCTTTATGTCTTCAAGATATTTCGACAATATAAATTTGGATTTGGATCATCTGGCTTCATGGATAAATAAAGCTGAATGTCATCTGCATAACAATGAAAATGCATTCAGTATTTTCTAATGATATTGCCTAAGGGAAGCATATTTTAAAAAAGTATGTAAAAGTTCATGGAACCCTGTCGAACAAGTGACTACCTTCCATGTGTGAAGAACCAATCCAATACAGCCGACAGTGTTCTCTAATCTCTGTAATAAAATGTTATTGTCAACAGTATTGAATACTTCTCTGAGATCTAGCAGGACAGCACAGAGATGAGTCCACTGTCAGAGGCCATAAGAAGATCATTCGTAACGTTCTGTACTGTGATGCACTCTAAATCCTGACTGAAACTCTTCAAATAAACAATTCCTCTGTAAATGATCAGTTAACCGTTTCACAACTACTCTTCTTTAGAGAATCCTTGAAATCAGAAGGAAGGTTAAAATTGGTCTGTAATTAGGTAAAGCAGTTTGGTCAAGTAAGTGCTTTTTAAGTAATGGTTTATTTACCACCACCTTAAAGGCCTATGGCATGTAGCTTGTTTATAAAGATAGATTAATCATATTAAAAATTGAAGCATTAATTAAAACTTGTTGTATGCTGGATTGTAGAGTTTTTTTGGTAATCCATCTTAACATTTCACATAGTACCATTCTAAACCATTCTTATTGGGCTGCCATGAGATTTACAGTCCTCATACATCCTAATAACTGGTGACCCACTTAACTTTTTGGCTAGCAGCTAAATTTCTTCACATTTATGATAGACTGCCATAAATTTTGCAGACATTAATAGCGCAGAGAGGATAAATTCTACATACCTTCATTATCCTCTGAATTCCTCTGCAAAGATGAGGTTTTACCATTTTTTCTCAGAAAAATATTTCAACAATTGATTGCAATTTTGGTACAGATTTATTTAAGCTAACCAGAGAATAAGATAAATAATGAAATGAGAAATCTATATGATACACTGACATACATTTGTTTCGCACATAATATTATTCACTTTGTTTTTTTGTGGTGTCAAGAGAAATATCTAAACAACTCTCTTGACTGTCTTGTAAACTGGCACGTACATTTATGTCCCACCATCGAAGAGCTGCATGCTTTTCACCATTGTGACCATAAGCATGTTAGCAAGTCTAGCCTGTAGCTTCAAGCACCAGTATTGGTAAATACAGCCTCATAGAGCTATGACGGCTTGCAGTATTGTGCCTGTAAATGCTGGCCTTGACATAGTAATGATCTGTCCCCTTTCTGAAACGCTGCACAGCTCATCAGCGTACAGGGGAAAGTCTAAGCAGATAGAAGTTAGAGGACTGACAGGATTTGGCCTAGGACTACAGCTGTTTTGTTCTCTTTGTGCAAAGATAATAAAATATATTGAGTGTTTATCTTATCTGGTGATATGGAAGTCAAGGTTCTTTGTCATATGCTATTTCTTCACACCTTCTCCTCTAATTCCTGTGAGTTACACCATAACTTATCCTTTGAAACTGTAGCTTCTGTACATTTATATGACATAAGTAATGCAGTAAGTTTAAATGATGTTTAGCTGGATCTGAAACAATAAGAAATTTGTTGTTTTTCAGAATTATTATTTTGAGTTGTTGGTCTATCTATCTATCTATCTATCTATCTATCTATCTATCTATCTATTATCTATCTATCTATCTATCTATCTATCTATCTATCTATCTATCTATCTATCTATCTATCTATCTATCTATCTCTAATTCCATTTATATAGCATCATATCACATCAACAGTCTCATCGCCCACTTTGTGACAGAGGGAAGGAAAAACTCCCTTTTAACAGGAAGAATCCTCCGGCAGAACTGCAGCTGGTTGTGGGTGAGGGGAGAGCAGACAGGAGTTTAAAATTAATTACTAACAATTAAATGCAAAGTGGTGTATAAACACATAGAGCGTGAAAAAGAAAAAAAAGTTCAGCGCATCATGGGAAACCCCCAGCAGTCTGCAGCCTAAGCATATTGCAGCATAACTAAAGGAGGGTTTAGGGTCACCTGGTCCAGCCCTAACTATAAGCTTTATCACAAAGGAAGGTTTTAAGCCTAATCTTAAAAATAGAGAGGGTGTCTGTCTCCTGAATCCAAGCTGGGAGCTGGTTCCACAGAAGAGGGGCCTGAAAGCTGAAGGCTCTGCCTCCCATTCTACCCCTAAGTATCCTAGGAACCACAAGTAAGCCAGCAGTCTGAGAACGAAGTGCTCTATTGGGACACTGTGGTACTATGAGGTCTTTGAGATAAGATGGGGCCTGATTATTCAAGATCTTGTATGTTAGGAGAAGGATTTTAAATTGTATTCTGGATTTAACAGGGAGCCAAATAAATAAAAACAAACAAACAAACAAAAACAACCAAGGAGCCAATGAAGAGAAGCCAGTATGGGAGAAATATGCTCTCTCTTTGTAGTCCCTGTCAGTACTCTAGCTGCAGCATTTAGAGTCAACTGAAGGCTTTAAGAGCAACCTGATTACAATGAATTACTGTAGTCCAGTCATGGACTTTTGCATGTTCTCCCTGTGCTTGTTCACTCAGGGCTTCCTCCCACAGTTGAAAGGTATGCATGTTGGGTTAACTGTTGGTTCTAAATTGCATGTAAGTGTGAATGTGGTGTACCCCACCACTCATCCCATGAATTGGATAAGTAGGAAAGGTCTGAAGCAATCCACAATTCTTATTTATCTAAAAAAAAAATGCTGTTTTGACTTACATCTGGTTTGTATATCCAACCAACAGCTGTAATAGGAGGGAAATTTAATTCCCTTAAATTGATGGTTGATTTTTTTATTTTTCTTTTGTGAACTGCTGGTCTTGATGATGCATATTTGTTTACATTACCTTGAGAGCTGCTATGCTGAATTGCCAACCCTGCTGTGGCAACAGCATTAATGCCAAATTGAAATGGTCTCTTTTCTTTCAGAACTGGAGGAGTTAAACATTCCAATTCATGTCATAGTTTCCTAGTAGTGTCAAATGAAGTCTGGTTAAAAAGACAAAATGGACTGAAAAAAAGTTATCCATTTTTAAAATGTAATTCATCCAAACTAAATTATGTCAAAATCTGTGAGCATTGAAAGAGCACTAACAAGCTCATCTTTGTTGACCTTTCCATTCCTTTGAAGAGATGACACTGCCTTAAAAATTAGTTGTATATCTTTATCAACATGAGATAGTTTTCTAAAGGACAGTCATGTTACAAAACATAGGCTTAGTAAGACTTACACAGTTAACTCTTGGGAAAGATACTAAACTTCAAAGTACCCCTATGAGCCTGAAAGCACTTACACTGCACAGAATGACGTACTGTACGAGTGTGTTTGTGAATGTGTGAAGTAAACATGCACTGAGTGGTCAGTAAGACTTGAACAGAGACCACTGACAACAACAGACAGCTGACTGCAATCATACACAAAAAAATGCAAATATACAACAGTCGGTCAGTGAACCTGTAGAAGGATCATTACTGGCTGGCTGCCGAACGTACCTCCAGCTCTAAAAATGCTCTTTTAAAAGAAGTATCCAGGCAGATTTAGAAGGTTTTGCATCTGAGCTCTTCATGTTTCTAAATTCATTAAAATAAATCTACAAAAAAAAAAACAGCTTCTGAAAAGTAGTTTATGCATAAATAAACTCTTTGCTCTCATGTAACATTTTATTGTTTCCCGTGCTCATATATCTATAATGAATAACTGCACACAATTGCGGTGTATCCATAACAACCATCAACATAACAGAGAAGAACATGTAAGTGCAAGACTTGTACATCACATCATTAAAAAATAGTATAAATTTGAAAGGAAAATTGATATATCAAATGATAATACAGTGTATCACAAAAGTGAGTACACCCCTCACATTTCTGCAGATATTTAAGTATATCTTTTCATGGGACAACACTGACAAAATGACACTTTGACACAATGAAAAGTAGTCTGTGTGCAGCTTATATAACAGTGTAAATTTATTCTTCCCTCAAAATAACTCAATATACAGCCATTAATGTCTAAACCAGCGGCAACAAAAGTGAGTACACCCCTAAGAGACTACACCCGTAAATGACCAAATTGAGCACTGCTTGTCATTTCCCCTCCAAAATGTCATGTGACTCGTTAGTGTTACTAGGTCTCAGGTGTGCATAGGGAGCAGGTGTGTTCAGTTTTGTAGTACAGCTCTCACACTCTCTCATACTGGTCACTGAAAGCTCCAACATGGCACCTCATGGCAAAGAACTCTCTGAGGATCTTAAAAGACGAATTGTTGCGCTACATGAAGATGGCCAAGGCTACAAGAAGATTGCCAACACCCTGAAACTGAGCTGCAGCACAGTGGCCAAGATCATCCAGCGTTTCAAAAGAGCAGGGTCCACTCAGAACAGACCTCGCGTTGGTCGTCCAAAGAAGCTGAGTGCACGTGCTCAGCGTCACATCCAAATGCTGTCTCTGAAAGATAGACGCAGGAGTGCTGTCAGCATTGCTGCAGAGACTGAAGAGGTGGGGGGTCAGCCTGTCAGTGCTCAGACCATACGCCGCACACTACATCAAACTGGTCTGCATGGCTGTCACCCCAGAAGGAAGCCTCTTCTGAAGTCTGTACACAAGAAAGCCCGCAAACAGTTTGCTGAAGACATGTCAACAAAGGACATGGATTACTGGAACCATGTCCTATGGTCTGAGGAGACCAAGATTCATTTGTTTGGTTCAGATGGTCTCAAGCATGTGTGGCAGCGATCAGGTGAGGAGTACAAAGATAAGTGTGTCATGCCTACAGTCAAGCATGGTGGTGGGAATGCCATGGTCTGGGGCTGCATGAGTGCAGCAGGTGTTGGGGAGTTACATTTCACTGAGGGACACATGAACTCCAATATGTACTGTGAAATAATGAAGCAGAGCATGATCCCCTCCCTCCGGAAACTGGGTCGCAGGGCAGTGTTCCAGCATGATAATGACCCCAAACACACCTCTAAGACAACCACTGCTTTATTGAAGAGGCTGAGGGTAAAGGTGATGGACTGGCCAAGCATGTCTCCAGACCTAAACCCAATAGAACATCTTTGGGGCATCCTCAAGCGGAAGGTGGAGGAGCGCAAAGTCTCGAATATCCGCCAGCTCTGTGATGTCATCATGGAGGAGTGGAAAAGCATTCCAGTGGCAACCTGTGAAGCTCTGGTAAACTCCATGCCCAGGAGAGTTAAGGCAGTTCTGGAAAATAATGGTGGCCACACAAAATATTGACACTTCAGGAACTTTCACTAAGGGGTGTACTCACTTTTGTTGCTGCTGGTTTAGACATTAATGGCTGTATATTGAGTTATTTTGAGGGAAGAATAAATTTACACTGTTATATAAGCTGCACACAGACTACTTTTCATTGTGTCAAAGTGTCATTTTGTCAGTGTTGTCCCATGAAAAGATATACTTAAATATCTGCAGAAATGTGAGGGGTGTACTCACTTTTGTGATACACTGTATATTACTTAAGCTACAATATTAATTTTATTTTATTTTATGAGAGACATCTGGCCCTCACAGTGTCTATCAAGAAAAATTCCAGCCCTTGGACAGATGTAGTTGATGACCCCTGCCATAGGTATTAAGGGTACTGTGCTGCGGTGGTTTGAATTATATCTCTCTAATAGACTCCAATTTGTTCATGTAAATGGGGAGTCTTCTTCATTTATTCACACTAAGGTTACTTATAAAGTTCCACAGGGGTTTTGTGCTGGGACCAATTCTATTTACACTATACATCCTTCCCTTAGACAGTATTATTAGAAAGCATTGGACACATTTTATGCAGAAGATACCCAGCTTTATCTATCCATGAAGCCAGATGATGCACACCAAGTAATTAGACTACAGGAATGTATAAAAGATACAAAGACCTGAATGACCTCTAATTTCCTGCTTCTAAATTCAGATAAAACTGAAGTTCCTGTACTCGGCCTTACAAACCTCAGGAAAATGGTGAGTAACCCAGATACGTACTCTGGATGGCATTACCTTGGCGTGATTTTTGACCAGGATATGTTCTTCACTGCACATATTAAACAAATATGTAGAACAGCTTTTTGCACAAAATTAGAAACATCTTGTCTCAGTGTGATGCTGAAAAGCGAATTCATTTATTACTTCTATGCTGGATATTGTGATTCATTATTATCAGGCTGTCCTTAAACCTCCTTGAAAAGTCTTCAGCTGATCATAAATGCTGCAGCTAGAGTACTGACATGGACTAGAAAGAGAGAGCATATTTCTCCCATATTGGCTTCTCCTCATTTGCTCCCCAGATCAGGTGACCCTGAACCACCTCTTAGTTATGCTGCTATAGACCTAGGCTGCTGAGGGGTTCCCATGATGCACTGAGTGTTTCTTTTTCATACACCACTTTTCACTATCTGTGTTAATACACCATTCTGGATTTAATCATGGGTTACTATTAATCTCTGGCTCTCTTCCACAACTTGTCTTTTTTCCTTGGCCACCACCAAACAAGAACTTTGTTTGGTGGTGGCCTTACTGTGTCAAATTGCATGCTTTCCCTGTCTCTGCATAGTCCCTGCTTCCTTCTAAATAGAGTAAAGTGCTATAAGAATATGTGTAGAGTGGTGAATGCAGCTCATAGTGTAAAGCACTTTGAGTGGTCAGTAAAACTGGAAAAGCATCATATAAATACGAGTCTATTCCATATTCACCTTCCTTGTCACAATAAAGGCCAAAAGCTGGAAATTCAATCATTTAGGCAACTAAGCAGCAATGGATTAGTTTACGTACTATTCATGTGCATATAATAAGCATCCATTTTTTGAATGCAGAATGCTGCAACAGCAGTAACAATTGAACCGTAACAAAGAAGAAATTGGGGTCATCCAGTGTAAAATAAGACATTGTGACTTACACAACACTTAGAAGCAATAAAGTTGAGCAGTAGACTTCATATCTCTTTTGAATTGGTTGAAATTGTGCCACAACCGAGTCAAACATTGTCAGAACTTATGCGGGACTGACGCGGTGCCTGACCCAACCTTAACATCAACATATAATCAATCAGTCCTTATCAGTGCAAAACAGACCTAGATTCTCCCTCCTTTCCTGACTGGTGCATCTGCTGCTGCCGCAGGGCTGTACCAAGCCATTCTCACTGTAGTTCCCATCGCCAAGGATAAAGCTGAGAGGGAGAAGGGAGTTTTCCCATCAGTTTTCTCACGGTGGTCATATCCGCAGCACTGAAGGATTAGCTTACAGAGACCTACCTCTGCAATGTCCTACAGATCGGCTGCACCAGTCAGTCAGTGCACGATTGCTGGCAATTAATTTATAAAATTAGAGCAGCACATGAATGGAGATTGCAAGAAAAAGTAGAATAAAGGCCGCAGCCTAGAAGGGAATACAACAATCTGATACCAAATGTAGCACTTTCACGTAGTGCTCTTGGCTAATGTTTCAAGAAAAACACACATGAAACCTGCTAATAAGTCAGCCATTGAGGAAGCACATGATCATATTATTTTGGTGATGAACATAACCACGTTGGTGTCAGCTGCTTCATTCACTGGCTCATTCATCACCTGTTGGGCTATGAATAACATCCAGCCATTCACAAAGAGTACAGAGCAGCCATTATTACAGTCCAAACACACTTTTCAGATACTCTTAAGCACATTCAACTTGAAACCCTCCTGTAAACTGAAACTGCAGACCTGCTGACTAAACCACACTCCCATGATGTCAAATCTATAGTCTCCAGGCTGAATTTGTCCCTTATGAGAGACATGAGTACATTTTCTCCCAAAACTAAATAAAGGCTGCCAATTTTCTTCCCATGCTGCTTGAAACAAAGAGGAAATGAACAATGAGTACCTTTTAATAATTAAAGAAAAATAAACCCCATCAGCCATGACTTCATCTAATTACGATTTAATGAAAAACAACTCAGCGTGTATCTAAGCAATCATCAGAGAATTGAAAATCTTAACCTTTCATTGCTGTTTTCCCTTCGCATTTTATAAGAAGTCTCTAGGCTCATATGAAAATAGTTTACTGGACACTTTATTAATGACGGCGTGCAGTTATTTTGGGTGGACAAGAGGTCACTGCCATTAAACTGATGAGGAACTCGCATTTTGCTAAGTTTTCTTAAATATTTCCGCTTGTTTTGTTTTTTTACCAAGTTGGCTCACTTATATATACTAAAATACCTGCATTATGTTATCAGGGTAATTGCTTTTGACATTTTTGGAGCCGTGGGAGCAGATGTGATTCAGCTACTTGTGCATTTATGCATTTATGCCTTGTAAACACAAAAGGTATGCTATTTGATAGAAAACAGCACCTCTGCTATAGACAGAGTTACTGTTTATATTTAGGTTTTGGATCAAAGCATTAACTAAATTACTAGTTTTAATTTCTTATATATGATAAGTACACATAGATTGATACATATAGTATTAATAGAAAATCAGTACATAGAACGTGATGCATTGAACTAATAAACTTCTCCACAGTATAAAAAGTATAGTGAAAGCTGCACAAAACTGTGGCTACAATAATAAAATGCTGAAAATATAATAAAGAAGCATAAAGAATTTTGGGTCATTTTATGTCAGTCAAGATCTGATTCAAGTATAGACTCTCAGCTTTACTTTTATGTATAGTCCCCCATTTTTTAGAGGCTCAAAAAGTAACTGGATGACTCACAAGCCCGTTGCCTCATCATACCATGACAAAATCAGCAGGTCAAAGCTTGGAGTTGATTCCAAGTGTTGAACTTCAATTTGGTACCATTAGGCTGAAAGTCCACAACAAACCTATCAGAGTGACAGCTAAATGTTTATGAGTGGCCAAATTAATACTCTTGTACATTCTTAAAAAGAATGAATGCACTGACCAGCTCAGCAACAGCAACAAGCCTGAAATACCTGGAAGATAACTGAAGTGGATGATCACAGAATTCTTTTATTGGTTAAGAAAAACAATTTCACAACAGCTAACCAAGTCAAGAATGCTCTTAAGGAAGTGAGTATATCATTATCAAGGTCTACAATCAAGAGATGTAAAAACGGAAATAAAGAATGTGCAAACAAAGTGCAAACCACTGGTTACACTCAAGAACAGGAAGGCCAAATTAAACTTTATCAGAAAAGTTCGAGGAAGTTCAGGAAAAAAAAGTATTCTTTGGGTAGATGAATCAAAGATAAATTTGTACCAGAATGTTGGGAAGAGAAAAGTACGGAAAAGGAAATAAACAGCTCATGATCCAATGCACACAGCATCATCTGTCAAACATGGTGGAAGTGGAAAATTTCCGACCTTTCTTTTATCTTCTTTTTATCAAAATTTTTTGAAAGAGTAGCTATATAACAGGTAACTGCATAGCTATTTGAGGTTTCAGAATTCATCACAGTACAGAAACAACATTAGTGAAGATTGCAAATGATCTTCTTATAGCCCCGGACAGTGGACTCATCTCTGTGCTTGTCCTGCTAGATCTCAGTGCAGCGTTTGATGCTGTTGACCATTATATGTCATTACAGTGATTAGAGCTCGCCATAGGTATTAAAGGTACTGTGCTGCAGTGTTTTGAATCATATGTATTTAATAGACTCCAGTTTGTTCATGTAAATTTACATTATATATGCTTCCCTTAGGCAGTATAATTAGAAAGCAATACATACATTGTTATTCAATTCAATTCAATTCAATTTTATTTATATAGCGCCAAATCACAACAAACAGTCGCCTCAAGGCGCTTTGTATTGTGGGTAAAGACCCTACAATAACACTTATGCAGATGATACCCTGCTTTATCTATCCATGAAACCAGATGACACACACCAATAAGTTAAAGTTCTAATTTTCTGCTTCTATCTTCAGACAATGTTCAGTGATTAAGCTCTTAGAAACACAGTGTCTAAGTGACACTTTGGATGGCATTACCTTGGCCTCCAGTAACACCACAGAGTCTGTTTTGACCATAATATGTCCTTCAATGCCCACCCATCCATCCTCTTCTGCTTATCCTTTTCAGGGTCGCAGGGGGGCTGTGGCCTATCGGGGGGTGGGAGGCAGGGTACACCCTGTTTGGGTTACAGGGTCAACACAGAGAGACAGGCAACCATACTCACATTTACACTAACTGCATGTCTTTGGACTGTGGGAGGAAACCCAAGCAGACATGGGGAGAACATGCAAGCTCCACACAGTGAGAGAACCAAGGTGGAATTGAACCCAGACCTTCTAGATGTCATTCTAGCTATGAGGCAGCAGTGCTAACCACCACACCACCACTGCCCCCTTTAATGCACATATTAAACAAATATGTAGGACTACTGTCAGGCATTTGCGCAATATTTCTAAATTAGAAAATCCTTTCTCAGAGTGTTCTTTGTCCTGAGTACTAGTTCATGCATTTATACCTTCTTGGCTCGGCTATTGTAATTCATTATTATCAGGTTGACATGAAAGCTCCCTGAAAAGCCTTCCCTTGAAATGAATGCTGCAGTGAGAGTACTGATGGATCACCCCAATTGAGCACTTCGCTCTCAGACTGATGGCTTACTTGTGGTTCTAAGAGTAGAATGGGAGGCAGAGCCTTCAGCTTTCCAGACCGTCTTCTGTGGAACCAGCTCCCAGCTTGGATTCAGGAGACAGACACCCTCTCTATTATTAAGATTAGGCTTAAAAATTTCCATTTTGATAAAGCTTATAGTTAGGGCTGGATCAGGTGATCCTGAACCACCCCTTAGTTATGCTGCAATAGTCTTAAGCTGCTGGGGGGCTCCCATGATGCACTGAGCATTTCTTCTTCACTCTTTCTGTGTTTATACACCATTTTGCACCTCTGGCTCTCTTCCACAGCATGTCTTTTGTCCTGTCCCCCCTGCTCATATGGGGTTGTCTGATTGTTTGGGTTTTCTCTGTAATTGTAGGGTCTTTACTTTACAATATAAAGTGCTTTGAGGTGACTGTTGTTGTGATTTGGTGCTATATAAATAACACTGAATTCAGTTGAGCTGAATATGAATAAACTAATGATTGGGATATTGAATTCACTCTTTTTATTCATCTGTTTTAAGTCATTTCAGTCCTTCTTCTACCTCCACCTCATCTGTTTCACATTTTAATGCACCACAGGATGCTTTGCTTCCTTTCAAGCTAATCTCTCAGGCTTTTTATCTCTATCATGGTACTTACCTCATCACCGGGTCCATCACTTCACAGAGACTGAAGAGTGGGTAGACCTGTTGGGAGACAAAGGAGGCCTTGTTAAAACCTGTCCCAGAAACATTCAGTGACACGAAAAAGGACTTTCTGGCTGACATCCAGAGTACATCAAATCTAAGACGTAACATGAGCTAGGTGTGGAGACAGAGTCAGTGTAACTTGGTGAGTTCACCTCACACATGCTTTGAAGTTCAATGTGATCTCAGCCTCTTTAGGAACAGAAGAAAACAATAAAAGCAGGTTAGAGTTGGATAAACACAGGTAAACCTTTCTGAAGCAAAAATGTTTGTATGGACACATTGCATTGCTAACTTAGATTGTGACTGAAATCAGAATAAATGTAAGTTCCCTTAATTTGAATTACAAGTGGTCTATGGGATATGGGATGTCTGGGTATAACGGCAAGGTTTCTAAAAGGCATCTTTTTAAAACAATCACATTTTGCAACTGCACTTGAAGAAACATTAAAACTTCTAATTAGAATAATTGCTGGAGTCCTCAAAGTGACCCCTGCAGACCCTTGTCATACTTTATATGGCTTTCAAGCTGAACAAGGAAAAAATATCCTACTGTTCGACCAACCTATTGTAGTCATTAATGGCTAAAAATATAAACCAGTACAGAAAGTGACTGCATGAACTGATGAAACAGAAAAACATTTTAATAAATCATGTTTTTCCTATGTGGCCCTAAAATACATGCTGCCACCCTAAATTGGTATTCAGTAATCAAGACTTGAATCTGTTTACCATTTCTGATATCTGCAGCACAACAGAACTGATGGTCTCCTTAATTGAAGCACGAAATTTAATTTGTTACATTTTGACAAGGGTTGTGTGTTAACTGGAAACTGTTCTGGGTGACAACCTCAACAAGATGGTTCACATATTGCCAGTAGTGTAGTAGTAGTCAAAAGTTTAATTTTTAGTTTGTTTGTTTTTTAAATGAATTTCCATTTGTATTTTATAACAATTTTTATTTTCAGCACTGATCTAAAAATGTAGAAAAGTGCATAAATAAAGAAAATCCCCGACAGTTTACCTTTAGATTTAAACTACCTAACATTGCTTAACATTGTGCAGGTCACCTAAACAGCTTCGGCTCATTGTGGCACCGACATGGGGCCTCTGGGGTGTTCTGTGGGTTTTAGGGTGGGGCAGTTTGTGGATTGGACTCGTTCCTGAGCAGTTTTTGAATTGTGATGGGTTGCTGTCAGGGAATGTTGCTGTCATGGGGTGCATGTTTTCTCTGTGACCAAAGATGGGTTGTATATGTCAAAGCAGCAACCACAAGAATGTAATTACCCCAGGTTTCTCACTGTAACAGGACGATCAGTCCTCACTTCACCTGTCAGTGGTTTCAGTTCTGTAAGCTGACTGGTGTGTGTTTTATGTACGAAATTCCCAAAGGTCATCATCCATATAATACACCAGACTGTATGTAACACAAGTTAAAAGTTGATCAAGGATAAACAAATTCTGTCAATCCTTAAAGTCTCAGTCAGACAGGGTCAGGCCCGGCCTGGGTCTACTTTCCACATGCTACTACCCATCTGTCAATAAAGGCGGACGCCCATGGGTAGATTGTTGCCAGTGCCAGGTTGTGATCCTCTGAATCTGGTCCTTCAGTGCAAATGGCATGCAGCTGAATAATCAGAAAAAGAAGTACTATATTAACCAATCCTGAAAATCTATACAAAATTTAACTTATGTCAGACTCACATTAGCAGATTCAACTGCCACAGGCTGTCTGATACACAGCGACCACTGCGTGGATCTGAGAAGGGTATGCAACACCTTGGTGTCGTACTGTTCCAGTTATGAAAGCACAGGTCAGACGGGCTGATTGGAGCCACAGTGCAGAAAATTCCTACATGTCAGATCTGGTTGCAGCACTTACGTGACAAAGATAATAACGTGGTCTTTTTAGTCAAATGACAAAAAAGTCTTTCCACAGCAGCTTGGAATAAAACATTAGTCTAGAAGGAAAACAACAGCATTCCAGGTTATATAATGTAGGTCAAATGACTGATGCACAGATACAGACATGCTTGTTTTCATAATCTATAGCAATATCATCAGATTTTTTGAAAGCTTTTTAGGAATCTGATATTGTTGCTTGAGGCTGAGCTGTTTGATGTGGCAGTACCTTTATTCTGTGCATGGCTCATTGTTTTGAGGTTGCATAATTTTTTTTTGTCAGTGTTCTTCATTCAACCTTGTCTCTGTCCCTGGAGGGATGAGAGTGTCCAGCTTTGTTTCTGCTCATCACCCCGGGCGAGAGGTGTGTTTGCTGGCAGGGATCTTCTTCAGCTGGAGACGGAGAACCCATTGCTGGGGTTTATCTCATATAAAGGTGTGAGTAATAACTTGAATGATACAGTGTTTGCCCTGAAGAGGTGGAGGAAGTCCAGGTGGTTTGCAGGAGGCTTTACACGCAACAGACAGGAGGAGAACGCTCAACTCAGGTGAGGTCAGAGTGTTAGTCATTTGCGACCTCACTGACATCCCGGGTGACTGCTTAACAACATGACACTAATGTGTCAGGATGTGTCGATGCCAAGAATTTATCAAGCACATTACTTACAATCCATTTACCTTCAGTTTGGTTTATTAGAGCACGTAAGAAACTGTCCTTCAGAGCTCCTGGGGTGCTGTCAGACCACCTGAGTGAAATCAAAGATGCATCAAGTGTTTGTGGCATTTGGAAATGAAGCCAAGGTCGAGTCCAAAGAGTCCAAAAGAGTTTAAGTCAAGACTGAAAAAGAGAATAGTTGTTGTTTGAAGAACACCAAGTAAACTAAAACCTGTGGATCTAAAGAAAGGAAAGATGAAGTGTGTTTCTCTTTATTTGCATCCAATTGTGATAGAATTTTAATATACATCATACTGCATACTAACACAGCTATAGATTCTAGGCCAGGAGAGGACGTGTTAAAGTACCCACAAGGCAGAGCCAAGTCAAAACACACACAGGCTCGGTTCAAGGACAAATTCTCTGCATTCAAAACACAAAGTCAGAGTTGAAACACCCACGATATCAACATTTTAGAGTCAAAACACCCCAGCCTGAGTCCAAAGACACATGAGACTGAGGAGAGCCAAAGTCAAAACACTCACTAAACACTCACTCACAAAAGAGAGATAAAGCACTCAAGTCCAAGCCAGAAGACACACAAGACTCATCAGAATGGTCTCAGCAAAGCTACTGGTCAAATTTTTGGTGCCCTAATATGCTGACTGTAAGCAAACCAAGACAACCTGAAAAGTGTGAAATGTGCACTTAAATTAAAATCACACTGACAAACTCCATTACTTACTTGTCTGTGCCTGCAGTCACACAGACCAGAAAGGACTCAAATACTAACTAATGCACACACACACACACACACACACACACACACACACACACACACACACACACACACACACACACACACACACACACACACACACACACTCTCTCTCTCTCTCTTCTGTTCTCAACCACACACAACCACCAACATAATCAGTGCTCTTTGTTTTTTCTTCCACCCACCCACACTCACACACACGCACACATTCAATCATGCAAACGTGTGACGACAGCAGAAGAACCGGCCGCATGTTTTAATGAGGTCATTACAATTCAGTTCAGTTCAATTCGTTTTTATTCATATAGCACCAAAACAAGAGTCACCTCAAGTGTTTTATATTATAAAGACTCTACAACAACGCATGCTGAGCTCAGTTTTCTGAATTCAAACAGATGTGAGGAGTCATTTCTTTTTGTTTTGGTTTTTTCACAAATCTAACAATAAAAAGAGTCCTGAGACCTGAGGAAAAATGCATGTGCATTCTTAAAATGTAAAATATAGAGGAAAAGGTGGTAACAGCTCGATTTGAGCCTTTGATATCCCCGCTGTCTCAGTCACTTCCGGCTCACTGGGAAAACCTGGCACATGCTCACCTATGCCTCTCCACATCACCTCCCCTTCTCACATTTCCATGAAAATCCTCTCAACCCTCACCTCTGCACCCCTGACCTTGACCTGAGACCTGTGCAGCTGCAGCACACCATTAACTCTTGTGTGTAGGTGTTATTGAAGCCAAGGTTTTTGTGTCTGTGTCAGAATCTTTAGCCAAGGGATTTGAGAGCAATTTGGATAGTTTCATTTGTTACAGTGAAATGAGGGCAGATTTAAAACCCTGCTGTAAATAATATGTATCCTAGTTATGAAACATAATCGCTGCCAGATTTTACGCTTCTTCAGTACACACCCTGATTCTGGTAAAATAAATTTTAACTGACTCTGCAGGTGGAGCTGCTCTCTGACGTGAGTGACAGGTTTGTGAGACAAAGTGTCAGGCGTCACTTACCGATCAGTGCTTTCGCAAGCGTCTGAATGACAGACGGTATTTAAAATCTGTGTTTCAGGAATTGGGCAGAAGTTGTAGCAGTAGGATTCCCACGCTGCTGAAAAAGCCTTTCGCTTGGGAAGAGTGCCTCTGTGAGTGACTTTAAAAACAAATAGACATAAAAAATATTGTTACTGTGTAAAATACTGTAATATGTACTTTTATTGATATACACACTAAAAGAGCAATGCTAATGAACTGTAAAGTGATTGATAGAAGTTTAGTAAACAGTCATTTTACTAACACAAACAAACAAATAATAACAAACAAATAAATAAACACAAATAATTTTATAAATTATATACATTGTCTTACGTATTGCATCATATCTAATAACAATTACAGAGACATAAACACACATTTAATAAAGGTTTCCGTATTGATCTCAGAGGCACGCACAAGGCTTCCTTTAATGTTGGTGCTGTGCGCACATGTGGTAGCAATTAACCACACTTTTCCTAACATAATCAAATAATTTTGGAGTCTACACTCAAGCAAACAGCTTGAAAAAGAGAAAATGAATGAATGAATGAATGTCATTTTTATTAACTATTTACAAAGTTTTATAAACACCATTGTTAACAAACCAATTATTAACCAGGTATACATTATTTATTATAAAGTCATTGTTTAATAATAAAAAAAACTATCAACTAAAGTTTATTTAACTGTAAATTAAACATTTAAGAATATAAAGTGCTACTAAATTAGGCAGAAATATTATAACATAGATGTTTTGTCTGAGAGTTTCTTATTAAGTAATACTTGATCTGACTACGAACTAACACTTATGGATTTATGTAGGAAAAACATGTAAGAAAAACAAAATAAGTTACATAATATGCAATCACAGATATGCACACTCCTGACAACATCTTAACGAGGTTCATTCTTACATATAACAAACATTAGGTCTTGATTGATGGTTCTGCTCAGTAAAAAAATAAAGTTAGACACTATTTGTTGATAAAACCAAAAGTACAGCTGGATATGATATTGTCAGTTTAGGTAACTGTAAACTTGACCCCATTCAATCACAAACTGATAGCTGACTGATTTCGTCTTACTCCTGTTTTAATGCAGTCCTGGCGGATGGAAGAACGACGGATGAACTGATTGAGTTGCCGACCTCATCTCTTTCTTTGAAGCAACCATTTCAAATCCATTGCACAGGTCTGCAATGATTGTTGGTCTCCAACCACTGTTTTCTCTAGTGTGACTGTAGCATTATGTAATATTTGTCTGTTATTCTGACCAAAACATCATGACCGGCAACAGAAATGAACAATGTCGATGCAACACATGGTGCTTTACAAGTAAACATCATATTTATTGCTTTGAGTTTGGCCTTAACCTTTTAATCCTTGCCCACAAAGAGAAGGTCAGTGTAAGAAGAAACACTGTGGGTAGAAAGTGGAGCCAGATGGGACTGGAGCACAACAATGTTCCCCTGATTCAGTGCTGCTGCTCCACTGTTTAGTCTAACAAGAATACTGTTATGTACAACTGAGGAGTGGGAGGATGGAGAGGAGGGGAGATGGACTGCCAACACAGTTGCCACGTTTTGTTTTTTCTCATGGGATCTATGGTCTCTGGCAATAATCTCTGTCCATGATAAATGGCAACTATGCCAATAAGATGTAGCACTGTATATGAGGGTTTTTTTTCATAAGAAATACATTTTATTAGCCACACAGGCAATAACTTAATTCTAGCTAGCTTAATTCTGTACATAACTCTGTAGATTTAACATAAAAAAAATGTTGTAGACATTGTAATTTATGGGGTTCCACTGAAAATCCTGAAAAGCTGAAAACTGGTGGCCAAAAAAGGTTTCCCAGTGAGTGACCACTGAGAAAGTGGCAGCTCCAAATTCATGGACACGCCAGACTGGGTCCTTAGAACAAACAGATGACTGGGCAAAACCAAAAATCCAGAAAAACAAATTACATTAACTGATTAGCATGTCACTGAGTGAAATAAGTATTTTTAAGATAAATCTTTGGTTAACTTGAAAATGTTTAAGCGCCTGGAAATTATTCAACTCATTTTCTGCAATCAGAATTATCTCAACATCATTTCGGTGGTGAGGAAGGAGAGGATAAGAAACTGGAGGTGTCAGCATAACAAGAACAACATAAAACCTCAAGGGCAGGCTTGCAGCTCACACTGATCTTTTCTGGCTCAAAGCCACTCTCCCTGAACTTCTAACAGCAGTATGTCCATACTGGCAAAAACCGGCTGAGAGATCAGCGCTGAACTCTGCTCACAATTACAATATTCAGCTCCTGGTTTTTGGAAGGACCACACAGCTCAGAGGAAGCATCTCTCTTGTAGATTTCATAGTTCTGTGTAGTGATCTGTGAGGCCTTGGGAAAGGCGTGATACATATTGCATATTTTAACTTAAACTCTTTAACACCATCCTTCCCAATTGTTGAGTCCGTTGAAATACATCCAGTCGAAAGTTGACTGGTACTGTATATAAAGATAACTTTTGCAATAGTAAACTGTGAAATAAGAATCTAAATCCATGCTTTGCTGGAGCCATAAAGAAAAAACGTTATCCCAATTTTTCACTAAATGACAGTTTATCCCTGCCATACAGCACTGTAAACCTTTATCAGGTAAGAGCTTCTTGCCAAAACAATGTTTTAGTCCTGATACTGCGTGCACAGTCATAACTGTCACTCAAAGCACAAATAAATCACTCTGTAAATCCCTCTTTTATGAGACCATGTCCTCATATCCTTTTCCAAGCATTTACACAGCTTTGCTTGAATGTGAACACACACACACACACACATTTCTCCTTACATAATATGTTCGTGTTGTGGTCAAAGGTGTGTTAGATTCAGCTTTTGGCAAGTTGTTCCAGCAGCTGTAACAAGCAACCTGTAATTAGTGAGACCTCGTTGTATAACCTTTTTCCTTCTGGAGGACTGAACTGAGTTGGATCTTCTTAAAATGCAAATCATGTTTTCCAACTTGCAAATTAACATTATTGTCCATGTCTGTATTAAGAGATTGCCTTTTTATGTTGTTTCGAGACAATGAACAAAACAGCTCGTATTGTTGTCAGGCTCACATACCCTTAGTTGTAGTATAGAAGCATAGAGAAGCATATGTCTTAAAGTTTTGAGTAAGCTACTCGTGGGCATGAAAACCATGAACGCTCCCAAAGAGAAGCCCAAACCTGCAGCTGCTGGAATCACCACTTGAGGTTGGCTCCAAAAGCAAGTCAGTTCCTATACTAATCTCTGATTCTCTTCCACAGCATGTCTTTTGTCCTGTCTCTCTCCCCTCACCCCCAGCCAGTTATGGCAGATGACTGCCCCTCCCTGAGCCTGGTTCTGCTGGAGGTTTCTTCCTGTTAAAAGGGAGTTTTTCCTTCCCACTTTTGCCAAGTGCTTGCTCATAGGGGGACATTTTTATTGTTGGGTTTTCTCTTTAATTATTGTAGAGTCTTTACCCACAATATAAAGCGCCTTGTGGCAACTGTTTGTTGCAGTTTGGTGATAGATAAATAAAACTGAATTGAATAGACTCATATGGTTATTGGCATTAAACACATTTTTACTGTCTGGTGCAAAAAATCTATCTGCATACACATAAGGCTTAAATCCAGGGATCTGATCGATTTGACTGCTTTGGCTGCAATTCACAATTTGAAGAATCACAAGATAAGCCAAAGAGAATGGATGGATGGATGGATGGATGGATGGATGGATGGATGGATGGAAAAAGTTTTACAGCACAGGCAACATAAAATAACTGTCTCTGTGGTTCAATAATCTGCAAAAGGTAGCAATTTTCATCCATTCACACAAACTTTCCTAAAAGGAGAAGAATCCATCACCACTACAAACACTGGAAAAAAAAACTAAGTTAATGGATTTTGTGAGTGATTTCTGATTGGCTCATTTGTGCTAAACTAGTTTCATAACTGTAGCCATTACCCGGGAATGTTGCTGTTTTGTTTCCCACTAGACGCATGAAAGCATATTTAGGGAACCCATATTGTACCGGGAACAGTGGCTCTTGATGCAGACACAGAAAACTGCAGGCCCATATATGGGTTGCTGTAGAGTGACAAACCAGGTGCATAGTAACAAGCCCTAAATACAGTCTGAGATTATCTGAGCTTCTCAGGTTTCCTCTGACCCAGCAAGCTTCTCCTTTCTCCTAATCTCCATTTGAAATGCTGGACAGGAGGAAAGAACATTAAACAATCCAGTGACAGATTCTAAAACAAAACACTCACCCAAAGCACATTCATACCTGACTGAGTGAGAGTCTGTCCTGCAAGGCGAGCGAGGAGGCCGCCAAGCTGCTACTTTCAACTTCAGCTAATCTGTGAGTGAGTGTCTGATATGTGGGACAGATAGCCATTTAATAGCTCTCGTGAGATAGGGAAAACTTAAATCAGAGTTGAGACATTCTTCCCAAATATAACCTGCTCTCAAAGTAATATGGAAAAATGTATCTTAAGGTATCTGATAACCATCTTGTTTGTAAGTTAGTATACTGCTCTTGGCAGGCCACGTGCCTTCAAAGCATTTCTCTTGTCTACTGCACTTTACCTCAACCACCATCAGCACATAAAGAGTGATTACTCACTCACACAATGAAAAACTCGGGGAAAGTTTGGCTTTCCTGACATTCAAGCAGAAGTCTGGTTACCTCACATCTCCAAAATGCTGGGCCTCTTCAAGAGCAAATGAAAGAGAGCTTGAATCTCCCTCTGACAGAGAATGCAATATCTTAGAGAATAAATACCATTTCACTGAGCGTAACACACACACTTGTAAACATGTGTTCTGCATTTACTTTTGACAGGAACAGTCGCTCATTCTGCTGTACACAAAGGCTAGCTTGTTAGCTTGAAGCCTTGAGGCTGTTAGCTGAGGTCTGTATAGCCAGTATAACTTGATTTGGTCTGTTCCTCCTTTGCCTTTGAAGCTTACCGTTTGTGTGGAACATTTGAACTAATGTCGTCTAAAAGGCAAGAGACTGAAGTCTGACTGTTCGGGCCTGGGTGAATTATTGTGACTGTTTTATTCAGACATAACCAGAAAAGAGTCACAACACACACACTGACAGTATGTATCTAACATGAAGAAGAATTGGAAAGATGATCACAAGATGTTGCCTCATATATTCCAGCAAAGGTTTATCAGTGGTGAATTTTCAAAGCTTCCTTTATGAGGAACCAAGATGTTCTACACTTTTTGCATGGTTCATAGAGATGTGTAATCCTCCAGTGTAACTCTATCCATTCAGACATCTTATGTTTCAAGTCATACAGAAATGTCTCTGGGTCCAACTCAGCTAGGCCTCAATTATGCTTCCTTGTGGATGAGCATACGGACAGCTGCAGACACCACAGTTATGACTGTTTTCTTATGCTACTTTCCATATGTTCCATAACTGCAGGATATCACCATCTCTTCCCAGAGACAGGTCAGTTTTCCTAACTAAGATTGTCTTTATATTCTTTTAAATAGGAACTGTAGGTAGAATATTGCCTCTCCTTGAATTCAGCATCCTTTTTAGTTTTCCAGCTCATGCACATTTAGCTTGTGGAATAGTTCCATCAAATAAACTAGTACAAACATGTATATAGAGAGAGCCTGAGCAATGGAGCAAGCTACTAGGAAGGAAGAATCAAGGTTTTAATTGAAACACCTTGCAAGAGAAAGTGAGGAAAGTGTGCTGAAAAAGGCAAAAGTCAGTGAAGAAGGAGATTTAGTGAAAAAAAGGAGCATTTAAGTTTAGTGATATCCTCCACCTCCATCTCTGCCAGCATCTTTGTCTGACTTTCAAGCTGAATACACTTAATAAAACCAGTTTATTTCTTTACATTCTCTTTTGTTATACTGTATACAGTATTGCGATCTTTTATACATTATTCGTTGTTTATAAAGTTCTTTACATTTTTCTTATTACTAAACATGTAAAAAAAAATATGTGGTGGTTGTTTTGGGGTGGGAACAGATTCATGACGTTTCAATTCATTTCTATGGGAAAATTTGATTTGACATTTAATCAAATTAAGTTACGAGCTAGGTCACAGAGCCAATTAAACTCGTATGTCAAGGTTTTACTGTATCCCGGGGTCTTGTTCACGAGTGATGGGATAAGGGAGCAGGAGACTGACAGATAGATTAGGGCAGCATCTGCAGTCATGCGGATGCGGCACTGGTCCATCATGGTGAAGAGCGGAGCATGAAAGCGGAGCTGTTGATTTACTGGTCAATCTACATCCCTACCCTCACCTATGGTCATGAGCTTTGGGTAATGTCAGAAAGAATGAGATCGTGGATACAAGTGGCAGAAATGAGCTTCCTCCGAAAGGTGACTGGCCTCTCCCTTGGAGATAGGGTAAGGAGTGCGGCCATTGAGGAGGGGCTCAGAGTAGAGCCGCTGCTCCTCCACATCAAAAGGAGCCAGTTGAGGTGGTTTGGACATCTGACTCAGATGCCTCCTGCATGCCTCTTCAGTGAGGTGTTCTGGGCTTGGGAATGCCTCGGTGCTCACCTGGATTGAACTGGAGGAGGTGGGTGGGAAGAGTGAGGCCTGGGCTTCTCTGCTAAGGCTGCTGCCCCCCACGACCCAGCACTGGATAAGTGGGAGAAAATGGATGGATGGATGGAGGAATGGATGGATCTATTGACCTCATCTTCTGCAGTTCCATGACCATTTTCACAATTTCAGCAGTTCATTTCAACAGTTTTCACCATTTATCGTAAAACACAGGGTTGATGTTTAAAAGAGAAGTTTTAAAAGTAGGTTCATGGTGAACGTTTAACACAGCCTTCTGTTGTATCACTTTAAGCCTGTTTTGTTTTATGTTAAACCTCTCTCAAGAAAACTTCCATCATCATTCAAAAAAAAGAAAAAACCCACTTTGGTGAGCCATTAATTGTTGTCACGTTATTTTTCTTACCAGTCATATCCCGAGGTGAAAGGAAATCTCTGAGACAAGGTGATATTTGTCTGAGAGAAAATTACATTGAGCCAACAACTCCCTTCGGCAACACATGAGTGATGATTGAACAAGCTCCTGGTCTGCCTGAACAAGCAGAACAGAGTGTATTTTGACATAAACACAGAGTCCAGGTTTTGATGGAGAGGTGCTGTAAACCTGTCTGGCCTTCAGTCTTACGAGGTCATCCACAAGTGTTTCTTTACTGGTCAGATTTTGCCTGGAACTCGTTGTGTTGTTGGTAGTGGGAAAGGATTTTGTTAAACTGATCTGAAGGTCTTGTATCCAGGGAATTCCAATGCTTTTTGGGTTATACACGAGCATTAGAAGACACAGAGAGGCTTGTAAGCCTTTGCATATCTGCATGTTAACTCCACAGACAATCTTTTCTGTTATATTATCTTTTTTGTTTCTGGGACTCTGTGGCCTTTTTACCAGGCATGAGCCATGAGTAAATGAATTCATCGCCCACATGGTCCACCAGTCCTTCAACAAGCTGCATTGCTCTGTTGTGCTCCATGAAACTTGCTGTAGCTTGGCAAGGTAGCCTGAAATCTTCCTCATATCTATCTCGTGTTATTTTAATGGATTTTTTATTTTCAAAGCAGTCACTGCATCTCTATTTTTTTGCCGACAAATTTCTGCAACGCCAACAATTTAATGGAACTTTACATTGGCCTTTGTCCAATCTAAGTTAGCCCCTAAATAATCCTTCCAAGCTGTTCCACAACAGGGTGCCAGCACTAATGTTCCTTCCTGATCACCATTACTCAGTACTACTGATTGATTGATTTCAGTCTCAGTAAGTATTTCTGTAGCTTTGAAGCTAGCAAGCATGTATTATATGTATCTAACTGGCACTTTTCATTTCCATAATGTTTAGCAAGAAAACAAATCAGTGTTTTTGGCAAAATACTTCTGACTCTGTGTGATGTCAACCCTTCTGGTTATGACAAGTCAGCTATTCAGAAGGAAGTTGACCTAAAGTAGTGTTTCTCAAACTGTGGGGTGCACCCCACTGGTGAGGCACAAGGTCATGACAGGTGGGGTGCGTACAACCTGGGAGAAAAGGCATCCATCACCAGCCTAAATGAGTACCGCTCTGTGGCCTTAACACGGTAATCATTTGAGAGACTTTTTCACATCAAAGTCCCCCCAACTTTTGACACCCATCAGTTTGCATATCGTGCAAACAGATCCACAGAGGACGCCAACGCTGTAGCTCTCCACTCTGTGTTGAGCCACTAGGAACAGCAGCAGAGCTACGCCTGCATGCTCTTTGTGGATTATGGCTCAGCTTTCAATACAATCATCCCGGACATTCTCATTACCAAACTGCACACCCTAGGCCTCCCCCTTCTCACATGTTCTTTTTAGGACTTTTTAACCAAGACTGTGAGACTTGGCCCCCATCTCTCCTCCACCCGCACAGTGAGCACTGTTTCCCCACAGGGCTGTGTGCTGAGCCCCCTCCTGTACTGCCTCTACACCCACGACTGCAGTCCGGCCCACAATAACAACCTCATCGTCAAATTTGCTGACGACACCACAGTGGTCGGACTCATCTCAAGGGGAGATGAGGCAGCCTACAGAGAGGAGGTCCTGAAGTTGACAGCCTGCTGTTCGGAGAACAACCTGCACTGAACACCACGAAAACCAGATAGATCATCATCGACTTCAGGAAACACAAGACTGACCCAGCCCCCCTCTACATCAACGGCGAGCATGGGGAGAGGGTCCACACCTTCAGGTTTCTTGGTGTCCTCATCTCTGCTGCTCTCTCTTGGTCAAATAACATCACAGCTGCTATCAACAAGGCTGCTGTCGTGCTGTATCACAGTATGGTGCGGCAGCTGCACTGAGGCAGACAGGGTGAGGCTTCAGAGGGAAGTCAAGACAGCAAAAAGAATTGTTGGCTGCCCTCTCCCCTCCCTGATGGACATCTACACCTCCCTCAATTCAATTCAATTTTATTTATATAGCGCCAAATCACAACAAACAGTTGCCTCACGGCACTTTGTATTGTGGGTAAAGACCCTACAATAACCCAGAGAAAACCCAACAGTCAAAACAACCCACTATGAGCAAGCACTTGGCGACGGTGGGAAGGAAAAACGCCCTTTTAACAGGAAGAAACCTCCAGCAGAACCAGGCTCAGGGAGGGGCAGTCATCTGCTGTGACTGGTTGGGGCTGAGGGGAGAGAGACAGGACAAAAGACATGCTGTGGAAGAGAGACAGAGATTAATAATAATGATTAAATACAGAGTGAAAAAGCCTCAGCAGAGCCAAAAACATCAAGGACAGCTCACACCCTGGCTTTGAACTGTTTGACCTGCTGACCTCTGGCAGGTGCTACGGGTGCATTGATGCCAGAAGAAACAGATTCAAGAACAGTTTCTTCGCCAAAGCAATCAGCACCCTGAACTCTAACTGTGCAATACCCACATTTCTGTGCAATATTATATTATTCATACTGAACAATATCTATCACTATATCCAATATTCATTCACCAAAGTGCAATACTCACCATCTTCATTATTATATGTATATACTTGTTTTATTTTTTTTTACATGTTTTTATACATTCTGTTTTATTTTCTGTATATTTTTAGAAGTTCTGTTTTATATTTTAGAAAGTATGACTTTCTAAAGCATGGCACTGAACAGGAGTGGCCCTCCAATCTCATTGAACACTCTGTATTGTACATTCTGTATAATGACAATAAAGGCATTCTATTCTATTCTATTCTATTCTACTCTAAGTCATTGGGAACATATGGTGAACATCGGATTAATTCTCAAAGCAGAACAAGGAAATTATGTTAGCATAAACTAGCAGGTAGGGACTAGCAAAAGTTTCCACTGCATTGTGTGTACATAGAGCTGTCGTCCCGCTTCGCCACAAAAGGGAATGACCCCCGGACGTCACTTCTCGTGGGGCGTGAAAACTTTTCATCCAGCGAGGTGGGGCATGATGGAAAAGTTTGAGAACCACTGACCTAAAGGGAGCGTGACCTTAAAGAGATTTGGAAATAAAACATTCAAAATGTTATTTTGAACTGTGAATCTTGCAAAGCTACTGTATTAGAGGCCAAAAATTAAAACATGGAGCCAGAAATTAGGATAATAGTTCAACTTTAAAGCTGTGATAACTGTGCTCTTAAGGTTAGTTGAAGGCTGCAAAACAAGCTAGATGTATCACCTTATTAAGGTTGATATGGCTAACAAGGCAGCAGGACCTCTGTTTAAGCATTCACTTAAAATACAGGAATGTTATCCATTTGGAGTTTCTGTGTTTCTGTGTATAAGAACAACCTTCCTCTGAGTGAAAATTATTTTGTCCTTTCCCAAAATCTAGGGTTAGGGTTATGGGTTACCACCTATAATGACTGAGATGTCCAAGGGTTAAACATGCCCTGATTGCATTAACAGTGGAAGTTTATTTTGTATTTATTATGAGAGAGTGTGCACTGTGTGTCAGCACACAGAATTATCAGTTAGATACAAATCCTGCATCCTAGGATACATTGTTGTGGATAATGTAATCCAGTAATTTAATGCTATTGTCTCACTTGGTTTGTTCAAATATTTACTCTGCACCACACCAGTGTTTGTGATTCCAGCTCATTGTCACATCTGTCACTTCCATGTTGTAGTTGTGATAAAAGGGAAACTGGTGTGTTTAACTCAGACCATAAAGGGATTTTTTTTCTTCCCCCAGTTTATCTAATCCTCTTCAGCCTGTCTGAGGCCACAGGGCAGCTTAGATTATGAAGCTGTAGGCAGTTTAGACTGTCAGGGTGTGTTTGTGGAGTGTTTTAAAGGAAGGAGATGAGTGTCAAAGGATGTGGCAGTGACAGATCACTGACAGGCGTTTCAGCTGTCTGCGTCCATCAATAATCAGGTCCACAGGTCTTTTAATAGCACAGATGAAATGGTGAGAGACCCTTCTTGTATACTGCAAAAAGGGACCTGATGAGTTTGTGCCTGGCTGATTCTCAGCTCTCTTATTTTGTTAGTGGATAAAGAGTCATACCACTGCTGTATTAATAGAGTGTCATGTCTTAAAGTCAGCCTCAGCCACTTAATTAGCTTGCACATCAACGCTTCGGTTCAGCAGACGCCTCCAAAACTCGAATAAATAACCACAGTTTTCATTTGTTTGGATGGAAAGCTAGCCTTAATAACACCAGGGTTGATTTAAGAGCAGTGATCAAAACAGGCCATGTTCAGTCAACTGTTTTGTGAGTTTTCTCGTGGTCTCATATATAATCTCTGTTTATGAACTGTGAACCACAATCAAAAGAGCAAACCCTTTGAGTCTTTTTTTTGTTCTACTTTTAGAGTTACAGGACTGGCAGATTCAGTATTTCACATGATGTTTACTGACCTTCATGAATAAACAGCAGAAATAAGAAACAAGTAAGAGGCAGTTACCGTATGTTATGTCTGTTCTAAAACAACAGTCAGATCTTGTAGTCTGCATGTTGGATGCAGTGAAGCATAAAGACTGAGAAATGCTGAAGAACAGCTGGGTTGGTGTCTTTCCAAAACAGCAAGACAAGCAATGGTGAGTACCTCCCAGTCTGAAGAGGGACAAGCCATGAACTACTGACAGGATGCTGGGGGCTAGTCTAATTCACAGTGGCTCCAATACGCACAAAGGATCCACTGCCATTGTCTGCCAGATACCACACAGTAGCTTCAGATGTCCTGTCGAGGCCGTGCATGGTAGGTTGGAAATGTTTTTGTAGCACGTGAAGATCCAACCGCATATTAGGCAGGGGTGGTTATGGGCTCGTTCAACATTTTCCCTGTCTCCTGGACTTGTGGGTACGTTGGCTTTTACAGTGAGCTTGAATGTATTTCAGTGGCTCTATAAATTAAGCTTTGCAGACATGGTGGTCTAACTTGCAACAATACAGCCACTACTCAGTATTTTAAAGATAGGTTGTAGAGCCAAAGACCATGTTTAAGATAATAATTGTCATTAACTTCAACGTTTTGCCAAACTTTTTTTCAAGACCTCTCCTGGAGTTTTTCTCATCATCCAGTTCCAACTGCCAGTCTCCTTCCTGTCTGCATTTCTTGAACTAATCAGTTGTTGGGTGCTAACGTTTTAAAATCCCCCTCAGCACTGCTACTGTTCATCGCCAAGAATGTCGCATCACTCCATCAGAGAAGTTTAACTTTTCCACTCACTGGCTGTACTCCACCCCTAAGTGTCAGTGATATACCTGGTGCCATGAGGGGACAAGAGCAGCCTTTGCAAAAATGGATAAAAATGAGACAAAACGCTCCGGTCCTTCTGTTTTGTCTTTCTTTCTTTTTAAATGAATAATCCTGATGCTGTTGGCAGTTTTACATTTCATTCTTCAGTGAATCGTTCATAACTTCTGTTATTTTACATCTTGTAAACCTCCAAATATCATATTTATGGCCACGACACACAAACACATGAAAAAAGCCTAGTAAGGGACGTGTTTGCAAAAACATATGCTATACTGCTAATTGCAGAGCACAGCAGGATGATCGCCTACTGTTTTACTACATAAAGCATTTTGCCTCCATTTTAACTACCCCCACAGCCATTACATCCTGGTGCCTGGCCTGGTCAGTGGGCTGATATTTACAGTATAATTGTTGTTTATTACAACTTGGATATTATTTTGTTTTTATTGGTTCCAGTTTCAGCTTTCACTGACAGTAGCATGATGACAGGTAAATTATAATGATGAGGAGAGGCTTTTCTTATGTCCACTGACCAAGATCATTAATGCAGGACCACTTGGCCGACAGAAGCTTGAAACTTAATATTCAAATTCAACAAGTTAACCCTCTGAGGTACAGAGCTGTGAAAAAGTGTTCCCGCCCCTCCCCCTCCTGATTTCTTACTATTTTCCACACTTACATGTTTCAGATTACCGACCAAGCTTTAATATTAGACAGTAAAAAAACAATCTTTGAACAGATGAAACCAAGGAGAACTTGTACTAGAATGATGGCAAGAGAAAAGTATGGCGAAAGAGAGAAACAACTCTTGTTCCGAACCATACCACAGTACCTGAATAACATGGCGGAGGCAGCGTTATGGCATGGGTGTGTATGGCTGCCAGGGATAGACAGGGAGAGGAAGAAAGTAGATATGAGCACTGGAAGGCTGTGGACATACAGCAGAGAGAGAGGTGAGGAAGGAGAAGGATCCACTGGCTAAGCAGAGTGAGTGAGCTGGAAAAGATGTGCAGCAGGTTATGGCGGTTACGGATAGAGATGGAAATGTGCAAATGAGTGAAGAGAGTGTGCTGAGAAGATGAAAGGAGTACTTTGAGTAGCTGATGGATGGACAGAGGACAGTGAATCAAGGAAGTGCAGAGGATTAGCACTGCAAGAGAAAACAGCAGTGGCAGAGAAGTATGTGTGTGTGTGGGGGGGGGGGTGCAGTACATGTATGAGCACAATGAGACAAGGGTGAGGTGAGCAGTAGGAGTGACAGATGGGTTCAAGGTGGGGGTGGGATTACATCAAGAACTGACTCTGTTCCCTTTCTTGTTTGCAGTGGTGATGGAGAGGTTGACAGATGAGGGGAGGCAGGCGTCTCTGTGGACTGTGACATTTGCAAAAAACACTGTGAGCTGCAGCGAGAGTAGGGAGCAGGTCGGAGAGAGCCTGGAGAGGTGGAGGTATGCTCTGGAGAGAAGAGTCAGAGACATGTTTAACAGTGAAGCTGCGAGGAGTAGAGATAGTGAAGGTAGATGAGGGTCAACCATCCAAAGCAACGGACAGTGCACGAGTGAGGTGAAGAAGAGTGGAGTCAGCATGGGTGGGTGGAGACGAGTGTCAGAAGGTGATTTGTGACCAAAGGATAGCAGCAAGAAGAAAGAGCAAGGTGAATGGGAAGGTTTACAAGATGGTAGGGAGACCTGCTATGATGTGTGATTTGGAGACGGTGGCACTATCAAAAAGACAGGAAACCAAGAGTTGAGATTTTCATTGGGAGTGACCAGGATGGAGAAGATTAGAAATGAGTCCATCAGAGGGACACCTCAGGTTGAATGGTTTGGAGACAAAGTTAGAGAGGCAAGGCTGATATGGTCTGAACATGTGTGGAGGAGGTGTTGAGGATATATTGGACAAAGATATTGAATATGGAGCAGCCAGGGCAGGAGGAAAAGAGGAAGCGCTCAGAAGAGGTTCATGGATGTAGTGAAGGACAGCATGCAGAGAGTTGGTGTGACAGAGGAGCACTGATCCACTCCCTAAAGGGAGGAGCTGAAAGAAGAAGTTATAGTGATGTCAAAACGTTGACAGTTTAATTAACAATGAAGTGTAACTGATGAAACTATAGGCATAATCTACAATATTTTAAATAAACAAGAACTGACTTACTTGGACTTGAGCCCTGGTATGAGGTTAAAGAGCATAATGAGGATATAGCATTGCTATTGCTAGTGACTGTGTGGAGAGCATAAGCGAATGTTTAGAGAATGCTCCGAGAGGAAGACATAAGACCATAAGACTCAGTAAAATTGCGAGCAGCATCTTCTGCCAAGTGGACAAATTAAAGGAGAAGAAAATCTGCCTCGGTCCAATACTTAATGTCTCACATAAACAGTTCATAGTCATGCCTAAAATGAAGCCTTCTCTTTTCATTTTCTTTGTAGTTATCACTTTGATTACTCTTCATTATCACAGATCAGTGTGAAGTGAGCCCTTCATCTTTGAATATTTGAATCTGGTCTTAAAAAAATATTGGGGGCCCTTTGTTATGCTTTCCAAATGGGAATCATATACTTGACAAAGACAAGTGTTTCTCCTCTAAAGACGCAACAAATCACCTGCTAGGACAAGCTGGGGATGTCACAGTTTGAGAAAGCAGGCTGACAGATTGCTACACTGGAGATGTTTCTCTTGGCACCTGCATGGAGCTAACTGTTTAGTTATGAGTTAAACATGGTCATAAATTAAAAGGCATCTCCTTCTTCTGCTTATGCACTGGGCACTCCTCTATTCAGTGTCTTATGAGTCATAACAGCCATTCCAGCGATAATATGCATGCCATATATATGATTAAAATAAATAAAATCTTATAGGAAATGTGATATGTGTCCTCTGGCTGAGAATTGGTTTCTGTGTAGGTCTACACAGACAGGAGCGCACGACCATTCAGTACAAAGCTCAGCCCATAGCTGGTTAGCTTAGTTTGGTATTAAAACTAGCAGACAGCCTTAAGAGCTTGAAACAAACGTGTCCTTCATCCTTTAGGCGCAGAAGTACAGCGGAGTCCTGTCGAGGTGGCTCTTCTATGTTCCATGCATTTATGGAGTGGCTGTTTGGTTTCTGAGCGCTCCTCCCTGCAATGCACAGCATACACTGTGACTTCACCAACAAGGTTCGCATTCTTAGACTGAATCCAGATTAAACCGTAGTGTACTTTGATGTGGTTTCATTTTTCACTTGTACGCCTAACTGAGGCAGCGGAGACGGTCTGAAAATGGCTAAAGCAAGACAGCTCCTTACAGCTTACCAGCTTTATCCCAATCAGATTTGCACACTGTCAGACCTCTGCATTACTACCACATATTTAAAGTACAATGGTACAGATATGTGACATTAAGGACATTGAAGCCTACACACACACAGACCAGTACCTACTCTTTGATGACTCCCACCACCCACTGGAACACAAACTTGAGTGGAAAACATTCCATCTAAGGCAGAAGGGGGGAAAAAGGAACACAGACCTCTTAAAACATGTGGTTATCCCAGCTGGGCCTACACCAAATCAGTGAAGATGCACAGGAAAGGAGGTCAGACACTAGGAAGAAAGAGAAGGACGAATGGAACAACATTGTGTTCCCTCAAGATCCCTCACCTCAAAAGGGGACAACCCCCACTAGGGTTTAAATACCTGGGCCTCTCCACCTACACAGAAAGCTGGGAACTGATTAGTTCAGTTAAGTCTGAAAATAGCTGGATCACTTAGTTTATATTGAAAACTAGCATGCAGTTTAGTTTTGCTCAATTTAGAAAGTTAATTATCTTAGTTTAGTATGAAATCAGTTTATTTGAAAAACTAATTGTAAACACAAAAAAATGTGCTCTAGGTTTAGGAGGTTTTTTTATGTACTAAATAAAGAAGTTTAGTGGCTCAGGAGCTAGACTGGGTTGTCTATTAATCAGAAGCTCAGTGGTTCAATCCCTAACCCCTGTCCCAAACCCCAACCCACTTTTCATGGGTCCTTGGCCAAGATAATAAACCTCAAGCTGCCTTCAGCAGCCTGAGAGTGTGTGGCGCTTGGGTTGAAAGGAACGGGTGAATGAGGCTTGTAGTATAAAGTCCTCAATTAGAGTAGAAAAGTGCTACAGAAGCACCAGCGCTAGGACAGCTCTTAGTTCTTTCCCATTTTTGGCCAGCTACATTTATAAGCAGCACACAATAGCTTTATATTTAACACCAGATATGAGTGGTATATCATTGTGTGCCACTTGGCAAGAAAGTGAAAAAGTACATTTTCCAGAATGCTTCAATAATGAGTTCATGTTTCAAATCAAAGTTAATAATAAAAACAGGGACTCACAGGTTCAGTTGCAAATCTTACACAGATCTTTATTGTTCTTTTAATTACATAAAATATGTGGCAACGAATTGCCCATTTCTCTTTTGTCTTCATCTCAACAACCAACAAATTATGTACTTGCTTTCAAAAACCTTCTTCTTCTGCCTTCCCCTACATACGTTTTCCTTTCATTTCTTTCCATCTACGAGCAACATTTCACATCAACCTAACGAGCCGATGGAGTTGCACGCTACACTGACCGATTCAGTTCCTAAAACATTCCATGGTACCCATCTTGTCTCTGTTCTCTTCAGCCTTCAACAACTTTCATCATCACTCAGTCTTTTTTATACATTTCTTTGTCCCATCCCTCGGGACAGGTGCACACATCATGTTGCCTCTACCGGTGCAAGCAGTGTCCACAACTAAAGCTCCATGCAAGATCCTACACTGAAAAGTGATCTGTCTCATTCTGAAGAGTCAGCTTTTTAAGAAACCAACGTGGCTCAGTTCAAAATTTTGTTTTAAAACAAAACTCATCATCTCATCTCTGATATGATTTCAACAGGGTTTAACAGCTGACCTCTAATCTGTTCTGGAATTAAATTAATGCCTCTGTAGTAAATAAAATAAAATATTGTCTGGGTTCTAGCATCTGTTATTTAAGGAATGTATAAAAATAAGACATCTTCTGATTAGTCTAAAAATCAGACTATAACAGAAATCTGTAGCTATCTCGCTTTTTGGGGGATTTGCTGTCTTTCACTTAAAAATGCTCAAATATTCAAAGAACCTGCCCTAAAAGCTAAAACAGTGTTGCTTTACAATAACTAAAAAGAAAAAAAAAAACTACAATAGATTTTAAAATATAAAAATGTAAAACTTTCATTAGCCCCCAAAGAAAGGTCTAAAAGAATGCTTAAATATCAAATTAATAGTAAACAGGATCTGATACACCACCTCTTTCTTCAAGAAATCAACAAACTGGCAACACACTGATAATTTCAAGTGTGAACCGTGGGTTTACTTCTTGTCGTGCTTCCCTTTAAGAGCTGGTGGAAGCCATGTGCATCTCTCCAGAATATTGTCTCTATGGGATGCACTTGGATGGAGGAGTAAGGTAAATAGCTGCCAAGGAGGACAGTAACAGAACACTGCTGTAATAATATGCACGCACGCAGACACACATAAATACATGTCCCATGCTTCTCCGTGCCATTTTTATGTACAGAAAAAAAAAATGTCCATCCGTGAGTCTATTGTCTCCCAACACCTCACTTCACACCATTGTCTCTTTTCTCTTCCCTAAAGAACACAGAGACTTCTTGTCCTTTTTGGTTTTATGTGATATGGGTATGGGTGATGTCGATGACACAGAGGTCGTGGACGAAGATGAGGAGCGAGATGAAGGGGACATCGTTGTGGGGCTGGATGTTGTGCTATTGCACGGTGAGGCAGGGGCAGACTGAGAGCCCGGCTGTGGGCAGTTCTCATCTGCTTCCTCCATGCGGACGATGGCAGAAATGGAGGAAGGGCGACGTTTGGAGCGGGTGTCACCTGTGAGTGGGCTTGGTGTGGAGGGCTCGCTCAGGGGCCGGTGGACGGAAATGGCGCTACGGAGGCAGTTAAGCCACTGCTGCTTGTGGAAGACATCGTTGACCTGCAGAGTGTGTGACTGTGCCTGGCTCAGGTCTTGGGAACGTACCCGGAAAATGTTCTTGGCTGCAGAGGAAGCAGGAAATTAAATTAGGAATGAGGGAGAAAATTGCTTGTCAAGCTTCTCGTGGAATCTGTCTGAGACAAGCCTTACCTTTGTCCGAATTGCTGAAGGCTCCTCTGAAGGAACCACCCATTCTGACGTCTCCATCTTGCAGGTCCTCCAACACCAGGTCCTGAACTGGGATTGGCTGCCGGTACACCTGGAAGCACTGGCGCTCATTTCTTGTGACGGAGCGGGTCAGGACCAGCAGGTCAGTGAACAGGAATACATGAAGCTTCTGAAAGGATTTACAGAAAAAAACTATTCAAACCAGAGCACTGTTATCTGGCACAACCACCATCAGATTTTATCTGGAACAAGTTTACACATATCAAAAATCAAAGGCAGGTCACTGAGCAGACAGCTATAGTCTGCCTTATTTGCCACGTGCGCCTTGTGTTAATGTGGAAATAGGGACACTGTGGCATGACTTGGAAGTGCGTGGTTTGCTCACCGTGCCACTCTTGTTGCGCAGCTCCCCGTGACACAAAAGGCTCTTGCACTGCTCGATGCGAGGGTCCCTCTGCCTGTCGTCCAGATACTCCAGCTTGTCAATGTAGTACTGGCACTCTGATTCCCCCTTCTTCATGTTAATGTCAGACAGAACTTCCTGGATGATAGTGATCTGAACAGACAAGTAACCTAATTAATATTTGGGATCAGCATTATAATGACCAATAAAAAAAATTAATGCTGCTCCCCGTGTTGAACACGCATGTGTCATGGACTTACAGCTTTCTCTAGGCTGGCAGTGTCGGGGTGTTCTGGTGGAGTGTGTCTCAGGATTTCTTTGAGCAGCAGCGGGTACTTGACCAGGCGGGATCGGGGAATGTCCAAAAAGCTCCACAGGTCCAGTTTCCGGCTGAAGGGTGACTCAAGGCAGCGCTGCAGGAAGTCCTGCACCCGCCGGTCTTGCTTCTTCTGGTCCAGCAGTGCCTTGGCTGCCAGCTGGTTGCTGCAGTAGTCTTTGTAGGCATTGAGCCTGGGCAGCTGCAAAAGAAGAAGGGACTATTTAGCAATCTACAATGCTTATTCAAAATACAGTTTTACCAGAATAAAAGTTTCTGATGACTCAGTAAAGTCAGTGACACTTACCCAGCTAACAACAATTTGCCCAATCTGACCCACAGTCCCATCTGGTCCTGTGGCTTTGGAGAGCTGGGTCAAAAGGTCTTCGTGTAGAGGGATGTAGGCATCCAAGTTGCCGAAAATGTGAGTGAGCTCCTCCTCTGACATAATTGAGAGCTTCAGCATTGGGTCATGGTACGCCTATGGATGGAGCACAGTCAAAATGGTCAAATAACAGGCAGGCAGAACAATGGGTGTGGCTACTAAGAATAGCTTGGTGAAGAGCTGTAGGGGTACAAAAAAAGACAGAGGAACAATTCCTGTCTTTTTATAGCTCTTGGCTGGGCTGCGTTTCAAGCCTGCCACACTTTGATTTAATCTGTTTGCTTTATATGTACTCCCTTTGCCTCAGAGCTTTTAAAAGTACAAACCTTGCGTGCAAGCTGGAGGTCCTCAATCAGGTCCTGCTCTCCACGAAACAGCTCAAATATGGCCTGAGAAAAGGGAGGAGGCACAGAGAGGTACTTTTTTAGTAAAACACAAATCAGGACATCATTACATTATTGCAAGTGATAACCATTCGCCTACATCCAAAAGTTTACACAAATGACAGAGGTCAACTTTTAGATGTAGGGCTGTGCTCTCAGCCTTGTGTCTCTTTGGGTTTTCAGCTGACTAAGTTGAGCGCTTTTGATAGCTTCATGTATGCTGGATAAGTAGTGACCTGGGCAGGAGTTTGTTGATGTTAGTGTACAGAGGCTGGGAAATGAGTCCCTAATGGCTTCTAGACCATTAAAACTATCCTACACAAGTACTGCATGGATAAGTGAAACTAGTCTAGTAGACAGGTAGAATTCTTTGCTGTCTGGATTTCTGACCTAACCAGGCTCTACCTGGTGGTGATTTCTCACCTCTTGCCGCTTGATCTCTTTGGTGGAGAAAGTTCCTTTCTGGTGGATGTCTAACATTTCTGACCACAAGGTGCTGTTCCTCCTTTTAGGTGGTGTGGGGACCGCTGCCTTGCAAGGCTTCTGGGGCACGCCCGGCGACTTGCCATCGCCCCGGAAAGAGGCCTTCAGAAAGGGGGGAGAAACGCATGTCAGACATGTTGAAAGAGGTGAACCTTGCCCCCAAATGAGTTCTCTTTCTACTGAATGTCTTTGGAAGCTTACCTGGATGGTTTGGCCGAAGCGCCGGACGGCCCCATTCTTTACCGGAGAAATGAGGTTGGCTAGCGACGTCACCCTGACGAGAGGACGGACACGCTTGTTGCTGGGTTCCTGAAGGAGGGAAAAACAGAAGGAAAGATTAGTCATGCAGTCATTTCATCATAGCTCATATCTGAAAAAAAGAAAAGTCTGAGAGAAGCAGATCAGAACGACTCGATCGGTAATGCTAACACCTCAGCAGAAAGTCTTCCTTATAACAAAACACATCAAGTCAAGTCATAAATCCTGGTTATGAACTCTAGCCCCCGTGTTAAGGCAAGTAGCTGGAGCTGAGGTCGAGCCGCAGTCAGACAGACTGGCGGAGAAGAAGATACTGGGGAGGAAGCTGTTCCAGCAGCTGTTGGCTCCATCATGTAAAGAGTCCTGAGCCAGGCCAGCCCACTGAGCACAAAGACCCTTTCTCACTGCTGATCTGGAGGGGAAGGGGGTCTGGAGGAATGCCAGGAATGCACGAGACCATGCTTCTCAGCTGTTCAATGTCCCTCCCCACATATACTCTGCTACTATCTGTTCTGACAACAGCTAAAATTCAAGTTCAGAGTGGATCTGTTCCATCACTCAAAGTGTGATAAATGATTCCTGATGTCCTGACTGCCATTCCCAGAGACAGAGTTGTGTGGCAGTGTGCCAGGACTGTTCAATGAAACAGACCACTGCTATGAGTCAAAAAAAATATATAAAAAAGGTGCAGCAGAGAATACAGTGAATCTGCCACTCTCAAGTGTTTACACAGTGCAGCGCTGCAGGGGGCGCACCACAGAATTTATGGCCACAAGTTGAGACAGGCTCTTCAACAAGCCTTGCGTGAGAGAGCACTACACCTGGGACAGGTAACCCCCCCCATCACACACACACATACACACACACAAACTCCTCACGACCCACTCACAATTCACCTGAGGCTGGAAGAAAAGAGAATCAAAGAGCAGCGGATGTGGTCTTTTACCACTGCTACAATTTGCATTTTCAAAGTTTGCACTCCCTGCAATACATGTGACATCTTAAGGACTTCACAGTAATGTAGGCTTGACCACTGAAACAAAACTCAGTGCTGGTAGAAGTTGCTTCTGTTTCCCCTGACTCAGGCCAAATGGGATTTTATCCTGGCTCAGCAAATGTGGGGAAAACAGTGCAGCCATTGAGGCTCCCGGCTCCACGGATGCAGCTGTGGAACAGATCTGCTCAGTCTGCTGTGGCCTGAGAGCTGCCGTGGCTGCGGTGCAGTCATGGTCTACTGTGGTCAGGATCTCCACAGAGAACTTAGCAAGCCCTCAAGTGGTAGGGGCCAGTAAAGAGACACCACATATCAACTGCTTTGACTGTCTACATGTAAGATTGTTCCACTTGTCTGCAGGTATCAGACTTGCCTCTAGTTTTGACCATTCTGTAGACAAATAAAAAACAAGTACACACCCCCAAAACAAAACAAACAAATGCTTGGCGGCAAAGTCAATATTGCAAAAGCGTGCTGGCCATGAAGCCTTTCCTGTCCTTTGGGGACCGGCCCCAGAATAACAAAAGGCTAATAGTCCTGCTCTTTGTATATCAGCAGTTAAACAGGGAAAGTTGCTATTCGTGGCAGTCTAACCCTGTGGCGGTAAAGCCAGTTAGGCTGCTTCAGGAAACTGTACAGATCCGGAGTTTGGATACTACAGTCAGTGCAACAATGACCCTCCAGACAGATTTAATATACATTTAACTTTAACTTCCAACCTAAGATTACAACCTCAACCTTTTTTCAGGGTTCCTGACAGCTCCCTCCCTGGGCTTTCCCTTTGATGCAACCTTGTGTGTGCCGTGAGCTAAAACTCCAGATGTGTCCCTGTGATTACAGTGCAGCTTAAGCTGATAGGGGGAAAAAAAATAGGCAGACTATAAATCAAAGAGGTCATTAGAAAGTCAGCACAGAGAGTACAAAATACAGGTTTTCAAATTAGGCCATTCTGGGAAAAAGGAGTCGCTTCATGAATTGTTTTCGGACTTTATGAAGCAATTTACTGTCAATGAAACCACATGTCTTAAAAGGGGAAATGAGGGAGGTGAAGTAGTAACTTTTACAGGTACAGAGATAAGACCTGGATTTCCTAATATCAGCTGTTTTAACTTTAAAAGTCATTATTGTTGAAGGCTTGGTTGTTTACTGAGAACATATCCCCCTGCTGTTTCACTGTTCCTATGTCTGCTGACCACAGGTCTGATCTCCCCCATTTCCCACTGAGACTCAGCTGCCTGCTGGGATACATGTGAGACAAGAAGGGGAATACGCAACATTGGATTGGGGAGGGCATTCTACTGTTCACAACTTCAAAAAGGTGCAGTGCAATCAAATGATTAACTTTTCCCGGTTAGACAGTATCTCAAGCATTGTTCTAAGTGCCCAGGAACAAAGGTCAAAGTCTCTCCAGACACACACACACTTGCAAACACTGTGTGCCCAAGTGAGATAAAGAAAACAGGGTTAGGTGCTGATTCACTCACAATGTGACACAGCACCAAGATATAACTTCATTTCAAGGAGTTCTGGTCAAACATTTACAGATTGTAGTTTCAGCCATCTCACCTCTGACTCCTTGTTGGCCGGGTTCTGGCAGTCTACCACTTGCAGAGTCCGTTTGATAGGCACCAAGCTACCCACTTCATCGTAAGCCACCATAGCTTTCAGTAAAAACACAGTATCCTTTTAATCCTCGCGAATTAGCTTCAAGTAATCCACACCAGAGAAAAAAGATGAAGAAAATCAAGGGCTGCAAATGAGTAAAAAAACCTAAATAAATAAACCTTCCCCTTGTTTGTCTTCTTCCCTTGTGACATGGGGCTCTCTGATATCTGCCCTCACACACTTTCTGAACTTTGGTCTGAGGCAGAGTGAGGAAGGGAGGACTTTATACACCCAACACAGGGGGAGGAGCCTTGCTTGAAGAGAGATCGGGTTTACCTGGAAGAAGGGAGAAGCTGCCCACATGCTTTGTTGCTCCATCCACTCTGAGTGAAAATATTACTCTGAATTTTAAAGAGCATGGGCAAATGTTATTGCTAAATGGGGTAGACACATAAGGGAAAATGAACAAGCGTGAGTTAAAGACACATTTCTGCATAAACATTAGTGACAACTGGCTACTAAACAGCTACAATACATTTACTGCTGTATGATTTGCTGTAGACGAGGTGATGACAGTACTTAACCGTAAAGTTATCTAGAAATGAGTCTGAGACAAACAATTGATTCAGTTACTGTATATTAAGTCTATGTTTTCAGATTTTACCTTTAAATCCAAAGTTAACCTTTTTCAGCCAAACATGTTCAACAAATTCATCACGATGACTACCAGCGGCAGCAAATAATGATATTCACTCATTGCAGGGGAAAAGTTTTATTTCATCCCGTAAATCTCGAGGTCCTTTCACTTGGGAACCAGTTTCAGTAATTTGTAGACTTGAGGTTATTTTCGTCTGAAGATAGTTTGATAAAGGGCTGAAAGACTTTAAAACTTTAAAAATTATAGTTTTTTTATTCTAGCAGAAAAGAGGGCATGACAACAAAAAAGAAAATTAAACCAAAGATCTGAATCAATGTCATTGTAAACTGCAGTTTCAGCTACATTCCTAACTGATAGAAACACTGATAAGCAAACTGTTAGTTTCAAATGTTAATGACTGATTCTGGGTCATATACTTCAATCAACAAACTATAAAGTAATTAATCAAAGCTGCTCTCTGCTTTTGGTTTGAAAATCTTATCAGTCTCATCGGCTAAATTAGGGGGAAGTGGTCAATTTGAATATCAATAGTAGGGGCACTGTGACACATTCAGCCAGATCTTTAAACTGAAACCTGCATAATGAGTACCATTGGGGAAGGGGGCTGGGGGGCAGGGTGCCACTAATGCCCATATGTTGATTGAGTTAATTAAGGTAGGGGGTAGCAACATGCTGCCAGTTTCACTGAGGACAAATAAGTAAACAGAAGCAAACCTGTGGCTCTTTCTCATAGATGAGTGTACATCCAAATGTTTTAATCAGACAGGCAGATGCAACCAGGGCTGAAGGACAGCCACACTTGCCTGTGTTTGTCTGGGCAAATGGACTCTTCATCCACCTGGGTCAACACTGAGGTGTGAAACCAGCAGTTTTTTTGCATGTGCTGTTTGTCTGATGGAGGTGTCTAGATGTTAACACCTTGTTCTTTGGGTTTGTTGATGCAGGAGTCAGGAGTGTTCATCAGACCGATGGGAACTGTATCACCAAATAGCCCTCAAAACAAAGTGGAGTGGGATCAAGTGACTTCAGTCTCAGGTCAAATATGATCAAGAATTGAGTTTGCATGAGAAACAAGACAGCATAGAGAAAAACTATGCAGACTGAAGAGTCACATAGGCTCTAATAAAAACTAAATCTGTCTGTGTATAGTCTGTGGGTGCCTGTGGGTGTCTGTGGAAGACACTGTGTGCAGTCCTGCTGTTACTCATGCTTATGGGGAGACCTCGGGCTGAATCAGTCGAACGTCTGGCTCAGGCCCTGTAAACACAACATGGTGAGGCCTGCCTGGCCTCTCCGTCCCTAGTCAGACAGAGGTGCAGCTGGAGTATAGTCGTGACTCCCAAAACACACCCACACAGCCTGTCTGAGCGCAGCCTGCTGAGCTGTGGAATAGGCTGAGTAATGCACTGCTCAACTGAGGTCCACCTTTGTCTAACCTATGTCGTGCCAGGGACAGACAACCCTGAGGCCCGAAGAGGCTGAGCTCAACTTAACCTTCATATCAGCAGCCGTGAGTGCAGAGCAGGCAGAGTCTAATTACAGCTTTCAGAAAGGCATAAAGCAGGCACCTCCAGGCAGAGAAATACTGCTGAGTGATTCAAAGCAACAAGAGAACAAGGGAGGTGCTACTGCCCTCTGCTGATGGAAACCAGCAGAAATAGAAAGTGAACATTAATTATTGTGCCTCCTCGCCACTAATCCCAGGGTACATCTACACTGGTAAACTGGAGGCAAGAGCACATTCCTCCAAAATATATTCCCTCTGTGGGAAAATAACCTTGCATGCTTCTGTCCATGACTACAATTTTAGTGTTTCTATGTAAACCATCCTTATGGTTTTATCAGATGACGGGAATTTTGAGGAAAGTAAAACCTGCAGATAACCCACTGCAGAAAGAGTGTTTACAGTTCCAGTGCAAACTTATTTTTCAGCTGAAGCTTTTGTTAAACACTGGGAACATTTTCCTCAGTCCTCCAATAAACTCAACAGATTCATTTTGTAAAGTTATTATACACTTCTGCTGCTAGCTTTGTATGATCCCACAGAAATGTTGGGACTCTCTTTTAAAACCCAAGAAATGTGTTTTGATTGATATTCATTTATTCATCAAAGCAGTTGTTATGATTGAAAGTGGTGTTGTTGGTCATCTTCTATGCCAGTGTTAGAGTTTCCATGTTAGCGAGGGTCCATTTGGGTAAGAGTAGTTCATCATTTGAGCTCTCTGTGGATGTTCACATACATGCCAATTTTCTGAAGAAAACACACCAACTACCCAACCAACTATGCCCTGGATGGATGAAGTATAATAAG